>PISX010028197.1:0-21890 GCA_004024625.1 Mellivora capensis
TTGTGCTCTTTTCCACCATTCTGAAATATGTGTCTCTTTATTGACTTGCTTAATGCATGGTAATGTGTTTAAGCACACTTTTTATTTGCTTACACAGTTGCAGCTTTTTGGAGGAAGAGGGAAGGGAGGTTGTAAGTATTCTTTATCTGACTTATGTTTCCCTGATTCTTTCACTTTTTTTTTTTTTTTAGCATATTATTCCATTATACCAAGTGATGTTCAGGTAGGTCCAATAACCAGCTAGAACTGCTGTCTTTTTTTGTTTCCAAAGAAATGGTTACACTTATTTCTTAGGTTGTATCAACCTAATTTTAAATTTATTTTTTTATTTTTAATTTTTATCTTAAGTTTTTATTTAAATTCCAGTTAATTAACAGAAAATTAAATTCCAATTAATTAATCTCATGTGTGCAATATAGTGATTCAACACTTCCATACATCACCTGGTACTCATCACAACAGGTGCACTCCTTAATCTTCACCACCTGTTTCTCCCATCTCCCCATCTAGCTCCCCTCTGGTTACTATCAGTTTGTTTTCTATAGTTCAGAGTCTGCTTTTTTGGCTTGTCTCTTTTGAAAAACTGATCTAGCAATTCTCTTTGAATTCCACAGTCCTCAGTATTCATTCTTTGTGTCTACCCACTGCAACAAGGCATATAAATTGCATTTGATAATATTTATAATTTAGTATTATAGATGATTTGTATTCTTATTTATTATTCTTTTTGTTTAGAGGTAATTGTCGGGAAAGAAGAAAATTAAATCTTTCTGTTACCTTAAAACAATTTATTTTATAAATGGCTATCCAGAAGTTCTCTTCTTCCTAGTCTAATGATCGTCCATTGATTACCTTTAGTTTTCACGGTAGATAATCATCCCAAAATAATAAAACATTTGGTATCCTTTTTACGAAGTTATACTACATAATATCTCTAAAATGCATGCAAAATGATTAATATTCTATCTTCAATTTGTGATGTAGTTTCTAGGAATTCTTAATGACTAAAATCATGGTCTGCCTCTAAGGATACTTATACATTAAAGCTTCTGTGTTATTAACCCGATGGAACTTTCAATTTGTATTTATGTTTATTCTTGTCTATAAAATATAGCTTCCCCACAAAGATTCCACTTTATGTTATGTTCAATCATTGTAATTAGAGGTGAACCATTAATAATTCATGCTTTGTGTAGAATTAGTATAATTGGATTCTGACATTTACAGTCTAAACCTATTGTGCTTGGAAATGTCTTGCATTACATTGTGCACCATGACCCAATGATTTCACCATAAGAAAAGAAAAGATAAAAGCTTTTAGTTTTTAAGCTCTGGCTACATAAATGGATAGAGAACGTGAATATATGACACAGCAATGTTTTATTCTAGGGATTCTGAGATCCTTCACAAATTAGAAACACTGTATGTGACTTATGGTACTTTCATTTGATTGCAGAAGGATACACTAACCCACTTAACATTTAATAGTATAGTTATATATTGTATAAAAGTCACTCCATTATCAAGGCTGTTAAAACATCCATTGGGAGTGGTAATTTAGTTATTCGAATAAAGTGAATTTGGTTGAATCAATCATTTTTTTCCTTAATGAGGTCTGAGTTTTTATGTATTTGCTCTTTATTTATATATCTCTGAATGTCTTTATATTATCTATTAAATATAGTATTCCAAGCTAATGTGAGTTGTAAATACTCCTTATGTTTCCAATAAATTATTTTATCATGAGGAAGTTTGTTATAAATTAGCCAATCTAAAATTGCCTTTCTATCTCTTAGAATAATTCCACCAAAGACACTTTGAATCTACAACTTTCAAGCAAGAAAAAATATAGTACCTATCCTCTTAAAATGTTCCTTTTTAAAAGTGTTTGTCTTAGGTGGCTGCATTTTATGATGGTACATAATTTTATATTTTATGAATTCAAATATTGGGGTAAATATCGACTAGAATTCCTACTCCTCTGACATAATATATTTTATACCATAGATGCAGCTAAATTCTAATAAAAGGTATCATGGTCTTGATATCTTGATATCTTCAAGTGATTATTTAGGGAGGATAGTCCTTAGAAAAAAATTAATTCAAAATTATTTTACAGATTAGAAGACTGTTTTGGTTTTGGAGTGATAAGAAGTGTAAAATTATTAAAAAATAATTATTAGAACATATATTACATATATAATAAAAAATTAAGCCCTTATATGCATCCAACAAAATTTTTCAGAAAGTCACAAAATGGAAAGAATTTTATTCTAAAAATCCATATATGCCTATAGGTTTATTTTAAGAGCATATAAAAGCATATAAAGATGAATAAAGGGATAGATATATATGATAAAGCAAATATAATAAACACTAATAACAGAATCTAGTTGTGGTTTTGTACAGTATAGGAAGTATGGTCAATAATATTGTAATAATATATAACAATAGGTAGTGATTACACTTACTATGGTGAGCATCGGTAATGTATAGAATTGTTAAATCAATATGTAGTATATACCTGAAACTAATATAAAATCAAATGTCAACTATACTTCAATAATAAATTTAAAAAAAATCTACAGGCAATAGTACACTTCCACCAAAATATGCCCACACACATATATCATTAACTATGTTGTACATTTGTTTAAGGTTCCTTTTCTTGAGGTAAAGTTTATATACAATGAAATATTTGAATCTTAAGCATATACTTTGAAAAGGTCTGGAAAAATACTTATACTTGCACAACATCAGTATCTGTGAAGATACAGAAACTTACCCTCAGAGATCTTTCACACCCCTTTTCAGTAAATTCCTGCATTTGACTCCCAAAGACAACCTGTTTAGATTTTTTTCAACCATTTTAATTTTGTCTACTCTAGAAATACATATAAATGGAATCATATGAAATATAAAATATTCTGTAAACTGTTACTTAGCCTAATATTTTTGAGACTTGTCTATGTTTTCTTCATACCTTGTACTTGATCAGTAATATTAGATTGTATATCAAAGTCCTTTAACTACTTACTAATTGGTAGGCATTTGGGTTCTTTCCAGTTTGGGTTATTAAATGTACAGTTGTTATAAAGTTGTTCAAGTCTTTAAAAAATATATTTGTTTAATTTTATTTGAGAGAGACAGTGGGGGAGGGGCAGGGGGAGAATTTCAGGCATACTCCCTGCTAAGCATGGAGCCTGACCCAGGGCTCAACTCCCATGACCCTGAGATCATGACCTGACCTGAAATCAAGAGTCAGATCCTCAGGGCGCCTGGGTGGCTCAGCGGGTTAAAGCCTCTGCCTACGGCTCAGGTCATGATCTCAGGGTCCTGGGATCAAGCCCCGCATTGTCTCTCTCTGCCTACCTCTCTGCCTACTTGTGATCTCTATCTATCAAATAAATAAATTAATTTAAAAAAAAAGAGTCAGATGCTCAACTGACTGAGCCACCCAGGCACAGCTTGTTCAAGTCTTTTTGGTTATTTTGTAAAATTATATTTGTATTGATGTTTTATAAATATCTAGGAGTGTTTCATAAAACCCTGTCAGAAATTTACCAAAGTGATTGCATATTTCCTTATCTTATATACAATATGCCATGATATTGATATGTGGCTACATAAATTTAAACTGATTGAAATTAAATAATGTTAAGTTTAGTTCTTCAATCATATTAGACATTTTTCAAATGCTGAATGGCCACATGTGGCTAGTGACTACTCTGTTAGGAAGCATGTACATAAATATTTTCATCATTATAGAAAGCACTCTTGAGCAACACCATTCCATATATTTGTCAACATTTGGTATTGTATGGTTTTCATACAAGTTGTTGTAGTTTATATGTAATAACATTTCATTGTAATTGTCATCTCCAGTTCCCTGATGAGAAATAATATTGAACACATTTTCATGTGCTTTTTGGCAATTATGTGACTCCCTCTGTGAGGTTTTTGTTTAGTTCCTTCAATTCCTCACTTTCTATTGGATGGTTTATCTTTTCATTGTCCAAGTGTGAGTTCTTTTTACATCTCAGGTACAGTTCTTTTGGTAGATATATGTACTGTCAATATTTCCTCCTCTTATATGTGGCATTTAATTTTATTAATGTTATATCTTAATAAGTAATTTTAAAAATTGATTAAATGTAATTAAACATTTAAAAATTTTATTGTTATTGTTTTCCAAAACTTACTTAAGAAAATGTTGTCTACCCTGTCACAAAGATATTTATTAGATTTTTTTTCTAGAAGCTTTATAGATTCAACTTTTATAATTTAGGCTAATCTATCTCAAATCATTGTGTGTGTGTATGGTATGAGGCATACAGCATGTTTCATTTTGTCCATATACATACTCAGTGTTTCCTGTACCATTAGTTGAAATACTTTTCTTTGCTCATAGAGTTGCCTTTCGGTCCATTAAAATAAAACACACACACACACACACACACACACACACACACAAAAGTAGTATATGAGTCTTTATTTGGACCTTCCATTCTCTCTCATCCTTTCAACTATTTATGTCACAACACGCACAATTTTCAAATATGTAGTTCTATGATAACTTGAAAATTGGGATATGACATCTTTACGATTATTGAATTTCCTGAAATACTTTGTAGGCATCTATTTTGCTGATCATATTTCCTCTTCATTTATTAATACAGTGAATATTTTAATTGATTTTTACATGATGAACCAATCTTACTTTACTGGTTTCAACATCACTTGGCTATAATATATTATCATGTATATATTGATGCATTTAATTTGCTTATACTTGATTAAGAAATCTATTTTCAATAAAGGTATTAGTCTTTAATATCACATTTTTTAATTTTAGAATTTTGTTAAGTTTTTGGTGTTATGGCTATGAGGGCCTCATAAAACAAATTAAGGCATATTTTCTGTTTTCTTGAAGAGTTTGCATCAGATTGGTGCTATGTCTTTTTTAATTGTATGATAGAATGTACAAATATCTGCACCTGAAATCTTCATTATTGGGAGCTTTTAAAAATAATACATTCATTTTTCTCAGTACATATAATGTTGTTCCATCTTGAGTTTTCTGGAAAGCAGACTCTTGGATTTACTGGGCAGGATGTTTATATGTGAGGGCCTTTAGTAGCAATCCCTGTGGAAGGGAACAGGAAAAAAAATAAAAAAACCAAAAAAACAGGTTTGTGTAGAGAAGAAGCCAAGACCTAACTTCAACCTCATTTTACACACAAAAAGTTCTATTAAATGGATTATTAGAGATTTTCCACATTAGGCCAAAATGGTGGAGCCATTACACACTGCCCTCCACCCCCAATAATTAATCACTTCATGACAACCTCTGGAGAAGAGTTCAGACTTGTGGAGGATGACTATCTGAAGCTGAAACAACTGCTTAAAGGTTGACAGATGAAGGTTGTCTGATGATAGCACTTTTAGCAGCTGCAACTGAGAAAAATCAATTATTAAAAAAAACTGTCTATGCAATGCATCTGTTTATATCACAAAGGTTATTTAGATTTTCTATTTTATCTTGTTTCACTTTAGGTAATATTTTCAAGGAAATTGTCCATCTTATTTAAGCTCTTGGACTTAATAGTTCCTAAACAAATATTCAGTGACTATAGGACATTAATTTAATGACTAACAAAATCCATATCTGATATTGATAATTTATGTTCTTTCACCTTCTTGTTATTTAACACAGTGCTAAATCTAAGAAAATGTTAAAGTAGTTGTAAAATTTTAAATGCATATGACCAATAAGAAATTTGCCAATGATACAAATACACAGAACCCAGAAGAAAAATACAGTCTGCTAATAAATGTTTGATACGTCTCTATACCTTAACATAATAAAGGCTACATGAATTAAAATAATTTAACAATATCATATTTTATTTACTATATTGACACAAATTTAGTTATACCAAGTGTTGGTAAAAGCATGGAAGAAAATGAACACTTTACAGTCTTGGCGGTATTAGAAATCTGTTAACCTTTCCTGGGGAATTTGATTATATCTACAAAACTTTAAAGTTTTGATCTATGATGCCTTTTTTGGAAGAAGAGAAAATGAAGGGTGATATAAGTTTAGTTAATTGTCTCCAACAATTACTGTGTTTTCTCCCTTTCATATATTATAGTGAATCTAGACCTTCTGATACTTTTAATGTATTTAGTATGTTCTGAACTAAGTTAGTAAACTATTACATGAGTGCTTTAATTTGTTCATAATTCTATGTTCATTTTATGATTTCCTTTAAAGGCTAAATAAAATATAGAATTTCTCCATTAAATATTGATTAGAAAACAAAGCTTCTGATGGTTTACAGCTTTTTTAAAAAATGACTAATGCCATTTTTAACTATCAATAGCAAATTATTACCCCACCATTCATTCTGTCAAGTAAAAACTGTCAAAAGTTCATATCCTTTCATAACTGTTGACACAGATTTTTTTCCTTTGCTAACATCTCCCCTTCCCAAGATTATTGCCAAGTTTCTATTATTTAAGACCACTAATCACATAACATATATATGTGTTTTAATTTCAAAATCAAATTTTGACTGCCAAAGGTATTATCTAATCGCTAACAAAATTCCATAGTAGCAGAAGAACCATCAGTGACATTTTTGAAATATTGAGACTGAATTAGTTTTTAAGCTTAATATATTTGTTCAGTGCTCTTCCTTTGGGTTCAAGTATCCAAGCCTACTGAAGCAATTCATCCATGTCTGACAAGTACAAATATCTAAGTTAGAATAAAATGTATAATAAAGGTATTATATGTTGGACTTCAATTGATAATATATGAAATTATTAATTGAATGATTGTCAGTAGTTCATCCAATTTATTTAGACTTTTCTTCATGGGGTATCAGGTGAATTATTAAATGTTGTCTTATAATTCTGTATCTTATATTCTAATATTCTACAAAAAGACTTTTTTTTTCCTCCCTCCAGGATTGTTCATGATCAAAGATGTGGGAACTGAGTCAATTTATCTTTTCTGTTTTTATAGCAAAGGTAGATTTTAGGATATAATTGAACATATTTCAGCTTCTTGTGTTCTTTCTGGATAATCTGACTTAAATAATATTCATATCAATGTTAGCTCTTAACATGAAATAAACTATTCTATAGATTTCCTGCTTTTAGGGCAATAGCACCTTAAGAAGGACTTGGAATGAATTATAAATGAGCAATCTAACAAAAACTGGGAAATTCTAGAAATATTAGGCCCTGAATATCTAAAAGATTTTTTCTTCTAAGGTCTTTTCTTGACTAATTGGATTGGGAAGAAAAAATTCACTGAAAAGTATCTCCAATATCTGGGTGTGTGTGGGGGGATTGGAAACTGACAACACTGGAAAGTTTGTAATATCTGTGGGAATAGAAGAGGAACAAGTAGCCTGTTTTTCTCCATATGGATTTCTGAGGTGAAATTCAATAATTTTTCTTTATTTTATTCATAAAAACGCACCTGGGTTTAACAACCATTTGTTAGGGGCAGTGTTGCGTAGCGGTTCACATTTTGGTGTGAAATAGACCTAATATAAATCTGCTGTGCCACTCATCTGGCTACTAAATTTAATTTTTGTAAGTTACTTTATCTAAACCTTAGTTTTCTCATCTGTAAAATTGCAATCATAATATATACACCATGGGTTGTTAAGAGGAATGTGTGCCTGGAACATAAAACTAGAAATTTAAGTCAAAAGACTAGAGTGAGTGCACAAATTCTATAGCTGGACATTTGTTCAGTAAAACAGACTGTGCTACACAGGTGGGCTCTAATCAGACTCAAGAGAATAAACAGTGACAGTCACCATCTGGGACAAAATTGTAGCCTCCAGAATTACAACACTAAATTTTGATGAAGCATTTTACAATGTAAACTATTTAATTAAGATTTCTTTCTGGACTTCCTCCACATTATCTCTTAGTCAAAATGATTTGTACTTCATATGCTGTGTGTCTGTTATTACAGAGATGAAAATAGAAAATCTAGATATAGATTAGAAAAAAAAGATCTTAAAATCAGACTGAATTCTGCTTTACATTTTTTAATTTATGCCTATTGATTACATCATGATTTATAATAGCATAAGGAAAAAAAAATAAGATGTGCTTTGGTAAGGTCAAGACAAACTTTTATATCAGACAACTCTACATTACTATATCACCACATACCTTCTTCAGATAAGTAAGTGATAGCCTCTGTCCATGCTTTAAGTATAGTAAAACAAACAACCAAAGCACATTTCATTCACCAGATAATTTTATGGTCCAATTAAGTTCTTTGTTACTGACTAGGATGGTATAATCAACTACCCCATCTGAGATTCTCTCTCTGCCAATTAAACTTTCTCAGCATATCAGCAAAGAAAAGCATAGCATTAGCTAATCCCATGTGCAAGAGAACTGAAACTGTATTTCATTTTTGTGTACTGTGTTTAACTCATTTTTTCAGAAATCTTAACATCTAATATGTGTTACTCAGTTAGATCTACTAGTCAGTCCCTAAACATGTACACTGCTTCAACAGTTTTATTCAAATATATACAGAGATCACCTGGAAAAGAAAATGGAACACAAAACAATGATAAAAATTTTCAGCAAACTGGAAATAAAGCACATGGCCAGTATTCATTTTGTCAAGTGCATTTTTGGCTGGTAATGTAATCAAATATTGCTGTGGTTGTTTACTCCTTCAGTCTAACACAATAGTGAGGTTTTCTGTGCTGAATCAAACTAAGTTGTAAACTCCATTCCTGCTGGTGCTCTTTTATCAATTTCTTTAAGTTTCAGCTTTGCAACAATACTCTCCTGAATCCAAAGAATTTGGCTTTCCAGAACTTTCCCAGAGGGTCATGGAAATAATGCCGTTGTATCACCAGGCACCATTACTTTATGGTCAGAATTACCATGATATCTGATTATCCTCAAAACTCTCTCATTCTTGATTAATTAAAACAATCTTGGCAAATGCTTTTGCTCTGGTCCTTCTTGCACTACTCCCAAGAATTTCAACCCCCAGTGGGGAAATACAAATGCTCCTGACTGTCACTCTTAATCATGGCCTCAGTTCCATAGACCAACAAATAAAGCCATGGTCCTATTCCATTCTTTTTAGCTGTATTATCCAGGTAGCTCTGGACTGCTTACATGAATTGACTTCCAAATATTGAGCCAACCAGCGATCCCAGAAGTAAGCCATACATTTATTTTTTACTATGCTTTTGTACATAGTAATGTAAAGTATTGATCACACTCCAGAACCTTCAAAATGTTACATTTTACTTCTTTTTTCTTGGTTTCCAGATAACAGGGTTAGTCCAATCAAGCTACTCTATGACTAAATGCCAAACCATCAGTGGGCTTAATTTTACTTAAAGTTCAGTGAAAAACTATTGAAAAACATTTAGTAATGACATGACGTTTTACCATACTGCTATTTAAAACTAATAGAGATGTGAGAAAATAGCCTCTAGTATTCCAAATTTATGCTTTAATAAAATTTCAAATAATATTTAAAAGGTAACAATAGCAAATCCTTATTTTTTAGTTTTATCTTTTAACAATAGCAAAACTTTAAATCTTAAAAATATGAATAAACTGTTTTGTAAAAAATATGTCTGATTTTATGTAATTGTTAAAATTATAAGTTTTTATAAATTAATTGTATTATCTTAATAACTTAAGCAAAGTGAAAATCTTAACTCTTGCTATTTTCAATTCTTGTGTTATCTTTTGAGTTTTAAGATATTTATTGTATTCCACTTATAAAAATTGTGTTCAGTACTAGTAGTGTTCTCACTGATTGGAATTTTTATATACAAAAATCAACAGAAAGTACTTATTTCAGTTATAGTTAATAAAGAAAGAGAAAAAAATCCTCTAAGCACAGGACCCTAAAATGTTAGGTACCACACACAAAAGACACAGAGTACATTTTTATATGTTCCTATGAGCTTAGATGCTATTTTATTATTCTCAGATTTTTTGATTTAAGAGTTAAGGTAATCTACATTTCGAATAGTACACTATGAAGTAGGCTTAAGAATAAGATACAATATAAAAATAACTCAAATGCATTTTGTTATTGAAATAACAAAATTCCTCTCAAACATATATTCTCATTATCTGCAGTCTCACAATCTTCCTTATTCAAACTATACCACATATAAGACATCATTTCAAATGTTAACAACATAGTACCATCATTTCTAATAAAATCCATTTTATAGTCATTGTAAATATATATAGAGAAAAGGAGTCTTTTCAACAAATAATGTTGGGAAAACTGGATTACCATATACAAAAAAATGAAGTTAGACCCTTATGCCATGTACAAAAATATATTTAACTAAAAAATAAGTTAACTCAAAATAGATCACACCTAAATACAAAGAGCCAAAACTATAAAGTTCTTGGAAGAAAACCTAGGAGGAAAGCTTCATGACATTGGGTTTGGCAAGGATTGTTTTGATAGGATACCAAAAGCACAAACATCAGAAGAAAAATAGGTCATTTGGATTAATAAAAATTTGAAACTTTTGTGCATCAAATGATACTATCACTTGATGAAAAGGCAACTCACAGAATGGGAGAAAATATTTGCCAATCATATATTTGATAAGGGAGTTAATATACCAATTATATGAGGAATATCTACAAAGCAACAAAATGAAAGCAAGAAACTTAATTGAAAAATAGACAAAGAACTTGCATAAATATTTCACCAAAGATACACATATAAACCATGAGTGCATAAAAAGATACTCAACATCATTAATCATTAGGGAAATGAAAATCAAATTCCCAGTGAGATACCACCTCACATGCATTAGGATTGCCATTATAGCCCATGAATAAATCCCACTTAGTCATGGTGAGTAATTCTTTTAATATACTGTTGGATCCTATTAGCTAGTATCTTAGTAAGAATTTTGACAACCATGTTCATTAAAGATATTGGTCTATAATTCTTTTCGTTGGGGTCTTTGTCTGGTTTGGGGGCCAAAGTAATGCTGGCTTCATAGAATAAGTTTGGAAGTTTTCCTTCCCTTTCCTTCTTTGAAACAGCTTCACAAGAATAATTATTGGTTCTTTAAATTCCCCTGTGAAGCCATCCAGCCCTGGACTCTTATTTGTTCGGAGATTTTTTATTATTGCTTCAATTTCCTTTCTTATTATGGGTTTGTTCATGTTTTCTATTTCTTTCTGTTTCAGTTTTGGTAGTTTATAAGTTTCTAGGAATGAATCTATTTCTTCCAGATTGTCTAATTTGTTGGCATACAGTTGCTCATAATATATCCTTAAAATTTTTTGTATTTCCTTGGTGTTGGTCGTGATCTCTCCTCTTTCTTTCTATCTTTCTTTCTTTCCTTCTTTCTGTTTTTCAAGGTTTTATTTATGTTTTTGACAGAGAGAGAGAGAGAGACAACAAATAGAGAGGCAGGCAGAGAGAGAGGGGGGGAAGCAGGCTCCCCCACTGAGCAGAAAGCCTGATGCAGAGCTCTATCCCAGGACTCTGAGACCATGACCCAGCAGAAGGCAGAGGCTTAACCCACTGAGCCATCCAGGCACCCCAGTGATCTCTCCTCTTTCATTCATGGCTTTATTAATTTTGATCCTTTCTCTTTTTTGTAATTCTGACTCAGGGTTTATTGATCTTATTAATTCTTTCAAAGGACTAATTTCTACTTTCGTTGATCTGTTCTACTGTTCTTTTGGCTTTAGTACATTAAGAGGATTATTCACCACAACCAAGTGGGATTTATTTCTGGACTGCAAGGGTGGTTCAACATCCAAAAATCAATCAACATGATACATCACATTAATAAAAGAAAGGAAAAGAACCACATGATTCTCTCAATTGATGCAGAAAAAAACAATTGGCAAAATACAGCATTCTTTCTTGATTAAAAATTCTTCACAGTGTGAGGATAGAGAGAACATATATCAATATCATAAAAACCATATATGAAAATCCCACAGCAAATATCATTCTCAATGGGGAAAAACTGAGAGCTTTTGCCTTAATGTCAGGAACACGACAGAGATACCCAATCTCAGCATGCTTGTTCAAAATAATATTACAAGTCCTAGCCTCAGCAATCAGACAACAAAAAGAAATAAAAGGCATTCAAATTGGCAAAGAATGCAAACTCTCACTCTTTGCAGATGACATGATACTTTACATGGAAAACCCAAAGGACTCCACCCCAAAATCGCTAGAACACATCAAGAATTTAGCAACATGGCAGGTTATAAAAATCAATGAACAGAAATCAGTTACATTTCTATACACTAACAATGAGACAGAAGAAAGAGAAATTAAGGAATCTAACCCATTTATGATTGCACAAAAAAAATAAGATACCTAGTAATAAACTTTACCAAAGAGATAAAGGCTGTGTGCTCTGAAAACTATAAAACACTATAAAAAACTATAAAACACTAAAAGACAAATAGAGGAAGACACAAAGAAATGGAATAAAGTTCTATGCTCATAGATTGGAAGAATAAATATTGTAAAATTGTTTATGATACCCAGAACAATTTACATATTCAGTGCAATCCCTATCAAAATACCATCAATATTTTTCAGAGCTGCAACAAATAATCTTAAAATTTGTGTGGAACCAGAAAAGACCCCAAATAGAGGAATGTTGGGAATGAAAAATAATACTGGTGGCATTACAATGCCAGAGTTTGAGCTTTATTATAAAGCTGTAATCATCAAGATAATATGGTTCTGGCACAAAAACAGACAAATCAATGGAACAGAATAGAGAACCCAGGGGCATCTGGGTGACTCAGTGGGTTAAGCCTCTGCCTTCAGCTCAGGTCATAATCCCAGGGTCCTGGGATCGAGCCCCGCATCAGGCTCTCTGCTCAGAGGGAAGCCTGCTTCCCCCTCTCTCTCTGCCTGCCTCCCTGCCTACTTGTGATCTCTCTGTGTCAAATAAATGAATAAAAAGTTAAAAAAAAATAGAGAACCCAGAAATGGGCCCTCAGCTATATTGTCAACTAATCTTTGACAAAGCAGGAAAGAATATCCAATTGAAGAAGGACAATCTCTTCAACAAATGGTTGCTGGGAAAATTGTACAACCACATGCAGAAGAATGATACCAGACCATTTTCTTACACCATACACAAAAATAAACTCACAATGGATGAACGGCTTAAATGTAAGGCAGGAATTTATCAAAATCCTGTCTCACCAGCATGATCTCTTCAACCTCAACCACAGCAACTTCTTGCTAGACATGTCTCCAAAGGCAAGAGAAACAAAGCAAAAATGAACTATTGAAACTTTGTTAAGATAAAAGGCTTCTGGACAGCAAAGGAAACAGTCAACAAAACTAAGAGACAACCTATGGAATGGGAGAAGATATTTGCAAATCACATATCAGATAAAGGGCTAGTATTGAAGATATAGAAAGAAATTGTCAAACTCAACACCCAAAGAACAAATAATCTAGTCTAGAAATGGGCAGAAGACATAAACAGACATTTCTCCATAAAAGACATCAGATGGCCAAAGGATATGTGAAAATATGCTTCATCAGGGAAATATAAATCAATAAGATACCATAATGAGATACCACCTCACACCAGTCAGCATGGCTAAAATTAGTAAGTCATTGAACAACAAATGTTGGTAAGGATGCAGAAAAAGGGGAACCCTCTTACATTTTTGTTGGGAATGGAAGCTGGTACAGCCACTCTGGAAAACAGTATGGAGGTTCCTCAAGAAGTTAAAAATAGAGTTACCTTATGACCCAGAAATTGCACTGCTAGGTATTTACCCCCAAATACAAATGTAATGAGCCAAATGGTACATCTGCACCCCAATGTTTTTATTTAACAGTGATGTCCACAATAGCCAAACTATGTAAAGATGGAAAGAACTGAGATGTGAGATGCCCATCAACAGGTAAATGGATAAATATTATGTGATATATATATATATATATTCTACACACACAGTGGAATATTACTCTGCCATCAAAACATGAAATCTTGCCATTTGCAATGATGTGGATAGATCTAGAAGGTATTATGCTAAGTGAAATTAGTCAGAGAAAGAGAATTACATGACCTCATTCATATATGGGATTTAAGAAACAAAACAGAGGATCATAGGGGAAGGGAGGAAAACTGAATGGGAAGTAATCAGAGAAGGAGACAAACCATGAGAGACTCTGAACTATAGAAAACAACCTGAGGATTGCTGGAGGGGAGTTGGGTCAGCAATGGGGTACTTGGGTGATGGGTATTAAGGAGGGTATGTGATATGATGAGCACTGGGTGTTGTATGTAACTGATGAATTATTGAACTCCATATCTGAAACAAATGATGTAATATATGTTGGCTAATTGAATTTAAATAAAAAAAAGATTGCCATTGTACAACAAGCAAGCAAACAAAAAACAGACAAAATAACAAGTGTGAGTAAGGTTGTGGGGAACTTGGAATCCTTGTGCATTGCTGTGGGAATGTCAAATGGTGCAACCACTATGAAAATTTAGCATTTTCTGAAAAAGTTAAAAATAGAATTACTGTTGTGTCTGGGTGGCTCAGTCAGTTAAGTGTCTCACTCTTGATTTCAGCTCAGACCATGATCTGGGGGTCATGGGACTCAACCCTGTGTCCACACCCAATGTGGAGATTCTCTTGCTGTCCTTCTCTGACCCTCCCCCACTCACTCTCTCTATAAATGCAATCTATCTATCTATCTATATCTATCTACATATATATATTACCATATGATCCAATAATCTCACTGTGGCATATACCAAAAGTATTAAAAGGAGAAAGTCAGATATTTATAAATGCATGTTTATAGCAGCATTATTCACAATAGCCCAAAGGTGGAAATGACCCAAGTGTCCATCAACATGTAAATGGATAAACATGTAAATGGATAAACAAATGGTATATATCATGTACTATTACTCAGCCTTAAAAGGAAAGGAAATTCTGGCACACACTAAAAAGTGGATGGACACTGTGGACATTATGCTGAGTGACTTAAGCCAGTCACAAAGGACAAATCCTGCATGATTCCATTTATACAAAGTGAAGAAAGTAATCAGATCCATAGAGACAAAAGTAGAATGGTGGTTTCCAGGGACTGGGAGGAGGAAGTAATAGGGAGTTATTATTTAATGGGTATGAAGTTTCAATTTGGGAAGATAAAAAATTCCAAAGATGGATGTGGTTATAGTTGCACAATAGTATGAAAATATTTAATTTTAATGAACTATACACTTAAAAACCATTGAAATGCATTTTTTATGTCACATATGTTTTACCAAAATTAAAAAAAAAAATACATGTAGAAATATTAAATGAATAAAATCCTAGATATCATTCAATCCAACCACATTCTTGAAGTCTCCTCACATACACACACACAAAAATTTAAATGGACAAAATTAGTCTTAATCTATATTTCAACATAAAAATCAAAGATGGTAATTATGAGAGGATAAATACCTAGAAATTCTGAGTAAGATTAAATTTTTACAAGCCTTCACCAGCCATTAAGTTTGCATTCTTTTTTTTTGTCCTCATTGCTAAAACAAAAACAATAAAGTTTAGATTCTCCTCAGTTTTTTTCTTTTTTTTTTTAATCAGAAAAATCTATGTTTAAACTCCAACAAGCCCACTTCTTTTTCTGTTTTTGTAGGAATCCCTAGGGGATTAATACATTTCCACAAATTCACCCTGAGGCAGTCTTCTAGCTTTATTCTTTGTTAAATAAAGTTGACCTAGACCTATTATATAGTTATTTTCCCTTAGGTGGTGGCCATTATACTCAATAATAAATTACCACATGGGGCTAACTATACTTCTTAATGCACTAAACTAATAAAGAAACCAAACTGTACATTTGCATAAGGAACGTACAGAAGATTTCACATGTGAATCTTTGACTTTACATAATAAGACTTCAGCAAATAATCTGTAATGATGGAGGGAAAGAAAGAGCAGCAAAGATATTTTACTGCTGTGGCTATATGTGGCCACTTGCAAAGTCTACAACCCGAGTCTTACCCTTGATACTGTAGACAAGGGTCAGATTACCTCATTTTGGTTCTCACACAAATATGTACAGTCAAGCATTCTAATTATCTCCATGCCATGGAGTCCACCTCAAAATGCTGAAGGACTCTCCAGGAAAAATAAACAGGTACAGCAATTAGATTCATATATCACCACATTTAGAAAACTAGTACCCGAGCTCTAGTAACTGTACCATCTGTCAAAGGAAAGAAAGCAAAGCCTTAATGACTTATTTCTTATGTATATGACACTAAGTTTATTTGAGGCAGAAAGTTTTAAAACAGGCTACTAATAACTGACAATTTTAAGTTCCTTTCAAAAAGATGGAAACTTGGGATGCTTGGGTGGTTCAGTTGGCTTAGCATCTGCCTTGGCCTCTGGTCATGATATCAGGGTCCTGGGCTCGAACTCTACATCAGGCTCCCTGCTCAGCAGGAAGTTTGCTTGTCTTTCTCCCTCTCCCTCTCCCTCCTGTTTGTGTTTTATTGCTCTGCTCTCTCTCTCAAATAAAATACGATTTTTTAAAAATAAGATGAAATTTCAGGAGTACAAGGAGGCAGCTACAGAAATAAAATAAAACTCTTAGGTTATTTGCATACATTAATTTAATAATTGTATTCTAATGCTATCAGGTTATTAATATAAAAATATACAAGAATTAATTTTAGGGAAAAACAAAACAACAACAACAAAAAAGGTTTCAAGACGTAAAGAATACTAGAAGAGACCTAATTAAAATAGAGTGGACAAATGGGGCTTCTCTGAGAATGAGCCATGCCATCCTGAATGGTGAGGTCTGATACCTGTCCACGGCCTCATACAAAGAAGCTCATATTTTTATTTGGCACTTTCCACCATTTCTGATTAATGTATTCTGAATAATAAACACAATACAAAGATAAAAGAAACACCCACAGACACACAGACACATACTCAATGAGAGGAAAATGAAAAAAATAAAACAAATTTAAAAACTCTCCTCATATAAGAACAAGACACAATGTATCCAGTACAATAATATAGATGGTAATCTAGATACAATGAGAAGTGTAGCATTTCTCCTCAAGAAAAGCCACAAAATATATGGA
This sequence comes from Mellivora capensis, assembly GCA_004024625.1. Taxonomy (NCBI): domain Eukaryota; kingdom Metazoa; phylum Chordata; class Mammalia; order Carnivora; family Mustelidae; genus Mellivora; species Mellivora capensis. The sequence continues at coordinate 17,187 of PISX010028197.1, forward strand.
AATCTCAATTCAAATAAATATCATCCAATTTACATTTGCAAAATGATCCTATGTTAAGTAAAACATTATTCAAGATATATTGCCGGTGAATCTACTCCAAGAACGTCTAGACACTTGTTCTACATTAGTGTGACTGAAAGAAATATAGATACTATTAGCATTTTCCCAAGAATCAAGTAATACTTTCCTCAAATTAAATTTAAACTTTCATCCTTTATAAAGAAAAACAGTGTTTGAAATATTAAATGTAAATATTTCTAGTTTGTACTCAACATTTTTTTTTAAATCTTGAGCTTTCCTACTACCCAGGAAGATATTTTATTAGACATTTTATTTTATCTGCTGGTGGATGAATAGGGGGTTTTATTAACCTAGGATTTTAGGGGGGGTTCTTTCACTAAAAAAATTAATAAAAACAAAACACAAAATGTAGAAATACCTGAATAGACAAACTGACATTCACTATATTGAACCAGAAAGCATGTTATATAAGCCAAGTTAGTAAAGCAGTAATTTCAATTGATTTTATTACATAATTAGAAGACAGAAAATACAGCTGGCAATGAAATATACTACCAATTTTATATTTTTCAGACATGTGGTATTTATATCTAAAAGGAAGCTGCAGATATATCCAGTGTGTTTGTTCAAATATGAAATAGTTTATAGGCAATTACATTGAAGAAGATCTGGCCAAATTGCTTAATAGAGTACTCTGGATTTTATTTTTTATTCATCATCAAAAGCAAGTGCTAAGTGACCATCAACATAATATTATTATTGTTATTCTTGTTGTTTTGCTGGTCTTGGGACTCTGGGTGGGTTCTAAAAGGTAATTTAACAAATCTTATTCCAAAAACATGTTAGTTGATTTCTCACCATCACACTCTTCCTTGCCACATTCTTTAAGAAAAAAATCCTTTGTGGCACACGTGTTTTAATTGAATAAAAAATATTAGCAAAAATAGTCAATGAAAATTATAGAGAGCTTTCTCAGTAGTGAGAATCAAACCTAGAAAATATTCCAACTTTAAAATTTTCCTTTGAATTTCTAAGCCTGGGATTTATATATGCTTTCTGTCAATTTTTTATTATTATTTTATGTGATTATCCATGCTTAGAGAATTGTATTATGTTCAATGTCTCTCCCATCTGTACTCAAGTAGATTTTACAGAAAAAACAGAAAGCCTTATCACTAAAGTAGAAGATTTAAAAAAATATTTTTAAGACTTTTTTTTTGGAGGAGTTTAAGGTTTATAGCAAAATTGAGGGGAAATTACAGAGATTTCCTTATACAGTCCCCCATTCAGGTAAGCTTACCATATTATGAGCATGCTTTACCAGAGTGTTACATTTGTTACATTTAACTAATATATATGATGTACTCTAATCTCCCAAATTCCAAATTTACATTACATTTCACTCTTGAAATTATATGTTCTATGGGTTTGGAAAAATGTATACTGATATATATTCATTATTATGGTATCATATTGTCAATGCCCTAAAATCCCTCTCCCCCAATTCCTCCTCCCATCCCTTGCTGACAGCCACTGATCTTTTTATTGTTTCCATAGTTGGGTTTTCCAGAATGTCATGCAGTTGGAATCATACAGTATGCAGTCTTTTCAGATTGGCTTCTTTCATGTGGTAACATGCATTTAAGTTTTCTCTATGTCTTTTCGTGGTTGACAGCTCATTTCTTTTAGCACTGAATAATAATCCACTGTCTGAATGGACCACAGTTTATCCATTCATCTATTGAAGACATCTTGATTTTGTCTTTGGCTCAGTTAAATTTTTTTTTCTTATTGTTGAGTTTTAGGAGTTCCTTATATAACTTAGCTACCAGTCTTTTTATCAGATGTGTCTTAATATTTCCTCCCAGTCTGTGGTTTGATTTCTCATCTCTTGACATTGTTTTTTACAGAGCAGAAATTTTAATTTTAATTAAATACAACTTATCACTTATTTCATTCATGGATCTGTTTTTTGGTGTTATACCTAAAAATGAGTCACCATACATGAAATCATCTAGGTTTTCTACTGTGTTGTTTTCTAGAGTTTTATAATTTCACATTTTATGTCTAAGTTATGATCCATTTTGAGTTAATTTTGGTGAAGGCATAAGTTTGTGTCATATTATTATTTTGCATATGGATGTTCAGTTGTTCTTGAAAAATTTGTAAAAGAAACTCTTTGCTCCATTGAATTGTCATTGCTCCTTTGTCAAAGAGTGATTGACTACTTTTATGGGGGTTTATTTCTGGAATCTGTACTCTGTTTCAATGATCTGTTCATTCTTCTACACATACTACACTCTCTTGATTACTGTAGCTTTAAAGTAAGCCTCGTAGTTGTGTGTGGGGTTGGTATCTGTCTTCAGACGTAGTTCTTTTCTTTAAATATTGTTGGCTATTCTGGGTCTTTTGCCTCTCCATGCAAACTTTGAATCCATTTGTCAGTATTTACAAAGTAACTTCCTGTATTCTGATTGGAATTACCTAGATCAAGTTGGGAAGCACTGACAACTTGGCAATATTAAGTCTTCCTATTCATGAATATAGAATATTTCTCCATCAATTTAGTTCTTTGATTTTGTTCATCCAAACCTTAAATAGTTCTTGTTAGATTTATAATTATGTTTTTTAAAATTTATAATTTTGTTAGATTTTTTAATTATGTCATACTATAGGGTGCTAATGTAAATACTATGCTCTTAGTTTTAAATTCCACTTGTTGGTATATAAGAAAACAATTGATTTTGTACATTAACTTGTCCTGCAAACTTGTTACCATCACTTATTAGTTAAAAGACTTTTTAAAATTTTCTTAAATTTACATTGCACATTACTCTTCATCCATGTTTGTCACATATTTTATAATTAAAAATACATTCGGGCAGGATTGACAAGTTGGCATAACAGTCAGATGCTCTGGGTAAACAGGTCCTCTCCAGTAAACACTGTGATGGACTGAACACTCAACTAGGCTCTAGAGTTGAGTCTGGACATCCTCAGGTGACAAATAATCACAGGACCATATCATAGATCCTGGACAATTGGGAGTTGTTTAACAGAGACTAGTCTAGGATCTGGGAGACAGAAACATATCTCCATCCCACCTGTTTGCTGGGAGATTGGAAGAATATTATTCAGCCATGAAAAAGAATTGTATACACGATGTGATTCAACAACTTGTTATGTTATGCTATGCTCACAAGTGTAGCACTATATAATGCTACTGAAATACCATTGACTATTTTTCATTTATTTTATTCTTGTGATTTATTTACTCCTTAACTGGAAGCCTGTATTTCCTACTTTCCATCATCCATTTTAACCATCCTTCCATTTTCCAACCTCTGGCAACTGTCATTTTTCTCCCTGTATTTATAGATCTGATTTTTCTTTTTGTTTATTTGATTATTCATCTGTATTGTGTTTTAGATTCCACATACATGTGAAATCATATGGTATTGGTCTTTCTCTGACTTAGTTCACTTATTATAATACCGTCTAAATTCACCCACTATGTTGCAAATAGAAAGATCTCATCCTTTTTTATGGCTGAGTAATATTCCATAACATAAATATACCAGTTCTTCTTTATCCATTCATCTACCCACAGATACTTGAGTTGCTTCCTTATTTGGCTATTATAAACAATGCCACAATAAACATAGGAGTGCACATATCTTTTCAAATTAATGTTTTCATTTTCTTTAGGTAAATGCCCAGTAAAGGAATTTCTGGATCATATAGTACTTCCATTTTTAAATTTTTAAGAAATCAAACTGTTTTCTATACTGGCTGAACCAATTTAATTCCCACTAACAGTGCATGAGAGTTCCTTTTTCTCCAAACTTGCCAACACTTATTATTTCTTTTCTTTTCTTTTTTCTTGTCTTTTTGAATCGAGCCATACTGACAGATGTGGGGTGATATCTCATAATGGTTTTGATTTGCATTTCCTCGATGATTAGTAATGCTGAATATTTTTTCATGGCCATCTTTATTTCCTCTTTGGGAAAGTATCTACTCAAGTCCTTTGTCCATTTTCTTTTTAAAGATTTATTTTTTTATTTATGTTCAAGGAAGAAAGGGAGCACAAGCACGGGTAGGATGGGGGAGCCAAGAGAGAGGAAGAGAGAGAGAGAGAGAAGTAGTCTCCATGCCTAGCACAGAACCTGATGAAGAGCTTGATCTCATCACCTTGAGATCATGATCTGAACTGAAATCAAGAGTAGAAGGCTTAACTGACTGAGCAACACTGTCCATTTATAATCAGATATTGTTTGGTATTGCATTGTATAAGTTTTTTACATATTTTGGATATTAACCCCTTATTTATCATTTGCAAATATCTTCTCCCATTTAGTAAGTTGCCTTTTCATCTTATCATTTCCTTCATTGTGCAAAGCTTTTTATTTTGGTGTAGTCCCAATAGTTTACTTTTGTATGTGTTTCCCTTGTCTTAGGAAACATACCTATAATGAATCTATTTTACTATATATTGTCTCTGTTCCTTTCTGATCTACTATTTTTAGGCTCTCTCTTTGCTTAGAGCACCCCTTTCAATATTTCCTGTAGAGCTGGTTTGGTGTTTGCAAATTCTTTCAGTTTTTGTTTGTCCTGGAAGCTTTTTATCTCTCCTTCTATTTTCAATGATAGCCTAGCTGGATATAGTATTCTCGGCTGCAT
>PISX010028198.1:0-21889 GCA_004024625.1 Mellivora capensis
GGGAAAGGATTTGGGCATATGTTGGAAATCAGTGCTCTAGTAAGTCACCATAATTAAACTGTATTTTACTTAGTTCTTTGACTTAGTTAAAACTATTACATTAGCTATGCATGATCCACAATACAAACTTAAACATTACTAGTCTCTGCTTTAAGTATTTGACTTATCTGGGGGCACCTGGGTGGCTCAGTGGGTTAAAGCCTCTGCCTTCGGCTCAGGTCATGATCCCAGGATCCTGGGATCGAGCCCCGCATCGGGCTATTTGCTCAGCAGGGATCCTGCTTCCCTTCCTCTCTCTGCCTGCCTCTCTGCCTACTTGTAATCTCTGTCAAATAAATAAAATCTTTAAAATATATAATAGTAATAAATATATTTGACTTGGGGTGCCTGGGTGGCTCAGCTGTTAAGTGTCTGCCTTTGGCTCAGGTCATGATCCCAGGGTTCTGAGATCGAGCCCCACATTAGGCTCCCTGCTCAGCAGGAGCCTGCTTCTCACTCTCCCACTCCCCCTGCTTGTGTTTCCTCTCCTGCTGTCTTTCTCTCCTTCAAATAAATAAGTAAATAAAATCTTTTTTAAAATATTTGACTTATTATATTGCAAGTTATTCCCATGGCCAAGTACTCACCAAGAAGGAGCTCACAGGAAACACCTTCTTTGACAATGTGCTTCTTTTTTCTTCCAACAAACCAGGATCTTTCTTCAAAGGTAATGGAAGGGGGAGGTGAGATGTACTTTTTTGGGAGCATTTAAATCAATGAATGCCTATGTCTTAAATTAATAGGAAATTATTAAGGCTAATTTTTTTCATGGAAGACAGAGATTTCTAAACTCTGGAAGATTAACAGTCATAGTTTTCCCCTATGGCAACTGAAATGATAAATCTTAGACCAAGATAATAGAAACTGCTGTAAATATGCACAAGAATATGCTGATGTAACCATTTAAAATTCCTGAACAAATTTATATCCATTCTATGGGATACAATGACACAGTCCATCACAAACATCAAATCTGGTGGGTTGTGCATCCAAAACTGAAGAGAGTCAGGAAGTAGAAACAACAAACGTTACTTTCCTTTGGACCCTGTTGCTAGTCACTTTCTTATCAACTAGTTGCTTCCCACCTTTCAGAGTAGGTGAAGATCATTGAAGTCATAAATGAGAATATATTCTAGTGCCCTGATGATATATTTACCACAGAGTCATTTACCATCCCTCATGAGGACACACAGGGTCCAAAAGCACGAACCTCTGAAATATTCAAGATTCATTAGAGGAGTACCAAAAAAAAAAAAAGGGGGGGGGAGCACAAACTTAAATCACAACAGAGTCCCAGAGGACATTTAATTGTTCATATTTGGAAATTAGAAATTTCAGCAGAAACATACCCTAATTACCATTTCACTGCATATGGTGGCATACTATCACCATCCTCAGGAGCCTATGCAGTCCTTTGCACAAGTCCTCAAAGGTATATTTGCCATGAGTGCCCTAGCCTTGCAAAATTTACAAAGTCCTGAATTACATATGTCAAAAAAGACAAGCTTAGGCATCAGAAAGAATGTTGTACAATTGCCCTTGCTTTTTTTCCTTTTTAATCTGGTATATTCTTTAATGAGGTATACTTTATACACTGTAAGATGCATAAATCTTAATTACAAGTTGATAATTTTCTATATATGTAAACATCTATGTAACCACTACCCAAACCATAGAAATTCCCATCTCATCACAAGTGTCCTTTGTGCCCTATCCCAGTCAATAGCCCACACCAAGAGAAAACAACTAAAGAATTACTTTAATTTCTGTCATCGAAATTTACTTTTGCCACCTCTTGAAATTCGTTTATGTTTAACTCACTGAGCCATCCAGGCGCCCCTGAAATGCATTTAAATGGAACACAGCATATGTCTGGCTTTATTTTTCCTAGATTCCTCAGAGTTATCCATGCTGTCACATGAGCCAATGATTAATTCTTTTGTACTGTTTTGTAGTAGGTCATTATCTATGTATATCACCTTATTCCATTCCCTCACTGAAGGACATTTATGTCCTTTCCAGTTTAGGGCTACTATGAATAAAGACATTATGAGTATTCTTCTACAAGTCTTTTTGAAGACAGCATTCATTTCTCTTGAGTATATGGCTTGGAGTAAAAGTACTGAATTATAGAATAGGTCTTAGCACTAGAAGAAATTGCAAAACAAGTTCCCAAATTGGATTTAGGCTCTCAATAGCAATGCATGAGAATTCAAAATGCTCCATATTATCACATTGGTCTTGTAAGACATTTTTAATTGAACACATTCTCTGTAAATTGGTTCAGCCACTCTGGAAAACAATGTGGAGATTCCTCAAAAAATTAAAATAGAACTACCATATGATCCAGAAATTCTACTTCTGAGCATATATCCAAAGGAAATGAAAACAGGATATTGAAAGATATCTGCACTACCATGTTTATCACAGCATTAGTCACAACAGCCAATATATGAAAACAGCCATCAGTGGATGAATGGGTAAAGAGGACATTATATGTGTGTGTATAACAGGTATGTATGAATACATTATATATAATATGTATATATTATACATTATGTATACATATATAATATACATCTACACATGTATATAATATATGCACATTATATATAATATAATATGTGTATGTGTGTATGTATATGTATATAATATATTATTCTTAAGCCATGAGAAAGAAAGAAATCCTGACATTTCTGACAACATAGGTGGTCCTAGAGGACATTATGTAAAGTGAAATAAGTCAGAGAAAGATAAATAATATATCTCTTCTTATCAGTCTTGCTAAGAGTTAAACAATTTTGTGAGTCATTTCCAAGAACTAACTTTTTAATTTTTTGTTATTTTCTATTCCATTGGTTTATATATATTTGCATTCATATTTGTATGAATTCACACTTATCTGCATATTTCAGTTGTAATTTACTATTAAATTCCTACTGTTTAAAACTGAACATATAAAGTTTTATAAACTTATTTCTAAGATAAACATTAATGTTATGAAGTTTCCTCTAAGCATGGCTTTAGGCTGCATTTCACAAATTTTAGTATGTTGTGTTAATATTTTTACATCCAAAATACTTTCAGATTGTCTTAGTAAAATTTTCTGTAATCCAAGAGAGATATAGAAATGTATTGTTTTTAGCCAATTATTGAGGAATTTTCTAGATGAATCATCACAAACCTCATTTTGTTTTGTGAGATTAAGAGTCTCTTATGGTTTATCACCCTCCCTATCCCGTCTTGATTCATTTATTCTTTTCCTACCCCCCAATCCCCCCATGTTGCCTCTCAACTTCCTCATATCAGGGAGATCATATGATAATTGTCTTTCTCTTATTGACTTACTTTGCTAAGTATAATACCCACTAGTTCCACCCAGTCGTCTAAAATGCAAGATTTCATTTCTTTTCATGGCTATATGTATAATGGAATACTGTGTAATATATATATATATATATATATATATATATATATATATATAATCACTTTTTCTTTATCCATTCAATGTTGATGGACACCTAGCTTCTTTCCATAGTTTGGTTATTGTGGACATTGCAGCTATAAACCTTCGGGTGCACATGCCACTTCGGATCACTACATTTGTATCTTTAGGGTAAATACCCAGTAGTGCAATTACTAGGTCATAGGGTAGCTCTATTTTCAACTTTTTGAGGAACCTCCATGCTGTTTTCCAGAGTGGTTGCATCAGCTTGCATTCCCACCAAGAGTGTAGGAGGGTTCCCCTTTCTCCACATCTTCACCAGCATCTGTCATTTCCTGACTTGTTAATTTTGGCCATTCTGACTGGCGTGAGGTGGTATCTCACTGTGGTTTTGATTTGTATTTCCCTGATGCCAAGTGATGTGGAGCACTTTTCATGTGTCTGTTGGCCATCTGGATGTATTCTTTGCAGAAATGTCTGCTCATGTCCTCTGTCCATTTCTTGATTGGATTCTTTGTTCTTTGGGTGCTGAGTTTGATAAGTTCTTTATAGATTTTGGATATTAGCCCTTTATCTGATATGTCATTTGCAAATATCTTCTCCCATTCTGTCAGTTGTCTTTTGGTTTTGTTGACGGTTTCCTTTGCTGTGCAAAAGGTTTTGATCTTGATGAAGTCCCAATTGTTCATTTTTGCCCTTGCTTCCCTTGCAAATGGCGATGTTCCTGGAAAGAAGTTACTGTGGCTGAGGTCAAAGAGGTTGCTGCCTGTGTTCTCCTCAAGGATTTTGATGAATTCCTTTCTCACATTGAGGTCCTTCATCCATTTGGAGTCTACTTTTGTGTGGTGTAAGGAAATGGTCCAGTTTCATTTTTCTGCATATGGCTATCCAATTATCCCAACACCATTTATTGAAGAGGCTGTCTTTTTTCCATTGGACATTCTTTCCTGCTTTGTCAAAGATTAGTTGACCATAGAGTTGAGGGTCTATTTCTGGGCTCTCTATTCTGTTCCATCGACCTATGTGTCTGTTTTTGTGCCACTACCATACTGTCTTGATGATGACAGCTTTGTAATGGAGCTTGAAGTCTGGAATTGTGATGCCACCAACTTTGGATTTCTTTTTTTCAATATTCCTTTGACTATTCAAGGTCTTTTCTAGTTCCATATAAATTTTAGGATTATTTGTTCCATTTCTTTGAAAAAAAAGATGGTATTTTGATAGGGATTGAATTAATCGTGTAAATTGCTTTAGGTGGCATAGACATTTTCACAATATTTGTTCTTCCAATCCATGAGCATGGAACATTTTCCCATTTCTTTATGTTTTCCTCAATTTCTTTCATGAGTACTTTATAGTTTTCTGAGTATAGATTCTTTGCCTCTTTGGTTAGGTTTATTCCTAGGTATCTTATGGTTTTGGGTGCAGTTGTAAATGGGATTGACTCCTTAATTTCTCTTTCTTCTATCTCGTTGTTGGTGTATAGAAATGAAACTGATTTCTGTTCTGTTCTGTTTCAATACTTTATATCCTGACACCTTACTGAATTCTAATACAAGTTCTAGCAGATTTGGAGTGGAATATTTTGGGTTTTCCACATAAAGGATCATATCATCTGCAAAGAGTGATAGTTTGGCTTCTTCTTTCACAATTTGGATGCCTTTAATTTCTTTTTGTTGTCTGATTGCTGAGGCTAAGACTTCTGGTACTATGTTGAATAGCAGTGGTGATAATGGACATCCCTGCCAGGTACCTGACCCTAGCAGACAAGCTCTGTTTTTCTCCATTGATAATGATATTCATGGTGGATTTTTCATAGATGGCTTTGATGATATTGATGTATGTACCATCTATCTCTACACTTTGAAGAGTTTTGATCAAGTAAGGATGTTGTAGTTTGTCAAAAGCCTTTTCAGCATCTATGGAGAGTATCATATGGTTCTTGTTCTTTCTTTTAGTATGTGTTTTATCACATTGGTTGATTTGCAGATGTTGAACCAACCTTGCAGCACTGGAATAAATCCCACTTGGTCGTGGTGAATAATCCTTTTAATGTACTGTTGGATCCTATTGGCCAGTATTTTCATGAGAATTTTCACATCTTTGTTCATCAAGGATATTGGTCTGTAATTCTCTTTTTTGATGGGGTCTTTGTCTGGTTTGGGGATCAAGGTAATGCTGCCCTCATAATATGAGTTTGGAAGTTTTCCTTCCATTCCTATTTTTTGGAACAGTTTCAGGAGAATGTTAATTAGTTCTTATTTAAATGCTCAGTAGAATTCCCCCTGCAAAGCCCTCTGGCCCTGGGCTCTTGTTTGTTGGGAGATTTTTGATGACTGTTTCAATGTCCTTACTGGTTTGGGTCTGTTCAGGTTTTCTATTTCTTCCTGGCTCAGTTGTGGTAGTTTATATGTCTCTGGGAATGCATCCATTTCTTCCAGATTGTCAAATGCTGGCATATTGTTGCTCATAATATGTTCTTAAATTGTTTGTATTTCTCTGGTGTTGGTTGTGATCTCTCCTCTTTCATTCATGATTTTACTTATTTGGGTCCTTTCTCTTCTTTTTGATAAGTCTGGCCAGGGGTTTATCCATCTTATTAATTCTTTCAAAGAACCAGCTCCTAGTTTTGTTGATTTGTTCTATTGTTTTTTGTTTGTTTGTTTCTATTTCATTGATTTCTGCTCTGATTTTTATCATTTCTCTTCTCTTGCTGGGTTTAGGCTTTCTTTGTTGTTCTTTCTCCAGCTCCTTTAGGTGTAGGGTTAGGTTGTGTATTTGAGACCTTTCTTGTTTCTTGAGAAAGGCTTGTACCGCTATATATTTTCCTCTCAGAACTGCCTTTGCTGTGACGAACAGATTTTGAAAGGTTGTGATTTCATTATCATTTGTTTCCATGAAATTTTTTAGTTCTTCTTTAATTTCTTGGTTGACCCATTCATTCTTTAAAGGATGATCATTAGTCTTCACGTATTTGGGTTCTTTCCAACTTTCCTCTTGTGATTGAGTTTTGGAGCCTTGTGGTCTGAAAATATGCAGGGAATGATCCCAATCTTTTGGTACCAGTTGACACTGATTTATGATCCAGGATGTGATCTATTCTGGAGAATGTTCCATGTGCACTAGAGATGAATGTGTATTCTTTTGTTTGGGGATAGAATGTTCTGAATAGATCTGTGATGTCCATCTCATCCAGTGTGTCATTTAAGGCCTTTAGTTCCTTGTTGACTTTTTGCTTGGATGATCTGTCCATTTCAGTGAGGAGAATGTTAAATTCCCCTCCTATTATTGTATTATTGTTGATGTGTTTCTTTGATTTTGTTATTAATTGGTGTATATAGTTGGCTGCTCCCATACTAGGGGCATAGATATTGAAAATTGTTAGATCTTCTTGTTGGACAGACCCTTTGAGTATGATATAGTGTCCTTCCTCATCTCTTATTATAGTCTTTGGCTTAAAATCTAATTGATCGGATATAAGAATTGCCACCCCAGCTTTCTTTTGATGTCCATTAGCATGGTAAATTGTTTTCCACACCCTCACTTTAAATCTGGAGGTGTCTTTGGGTCTAAAATGAATTTCTCGTAGGCAGCATATTGATTTTTTTTTTTTTTTATCCATTCTGATACCCTGTGTCTTTTGATTGGGGCATTTAGCCCATTAACATTCAGGGTAACTATTGAGAGATATGAATTTAGTGCCATTGTATTGCCTATAAGTTGACTGTTACTGTATATTGTCTCTGTTCCTTTCTGGTCTACTACTTTTAGGCTCTCTCTTTCCTTAGAGGACCCCTTTCAATATTTCCTGTAGAGCTGGTTTTGTGCTTACAAATTCTTTTAGTTTTGTTTGTCCTGGAAGCTTTTTATCTCTCCTTCTATTTTCAATGATAGGCTAGCTGGATATACTATTCTTGGCCGCATGTTTTTCTCTTTTAGTGCTCTGAATATATCATTCCAGTTCTTTCTGGCCTGCCAGGTCTCTGTGGATAAGTCTGCTGCCCATCTAATATTTTTACCATTGTATGTTACAGACTTCTTGTCCCGGTCTTCTTTCAGGATTTTCTCTTTGTCGCTAAGACTTGTAAACTTTACTATTAGATGACGGGGTGTGGACCTATTCTTATTGATTTTGAGGTGGATTCTCTGCACCTCCTGGATTTTGCTGTTTGTTCCCTTTGTCATATTAGGGAAATCCTTTACAATAATTTGCTCCATATACCTTCTCCTCCCCTCTCTCCTTCTTCTTCTTCTGGGATCCCAATTATTCTAATGTTGTTTCATCTTATGGTATCACTTATCTCTCAAATTTTCCCCTCATGGTCCAGCAGTTTTTCGTCTCTCTTTTGCTCAGCTTCTTTATTCTCTGTCATTTGGTCTTCTATATCACTAACTCTCTCTTCTGCCTCATTTATCCTAGCAGTAAGAGCCTCCATTTTTTATTGCAACTCATTAATAGCTTTTTTTAATTTCAACTTGTTTAGATTTTAGTTCTTTATTTCTCCAGAAAGGGCTTTTATTTCTCCAGACAGGGTTTCTCCAACATCTTCCATGCCTTTTTGAGCCCAGCTAGCACCTTGAGAATCGTCATTCTGGACTCTAGATCTGACATAATACCCATGTCTGTATTGATTAGGTCTCTAGCCTTCAGTACTGCCTCTTGTTCCTTTTTTTTTTTTTTTTTTTTTTTTTTTTTTTTTTTTTTTTTTTTTTTTTTTTTGTGGTGAGTTTTTCTGCCTTGTCATTTTATCCAGATAAGAATATATGAAGGAGCAAATAAAATACTAAAAATGTGGCAACAACCCCAGGAAAATGTACTATAACCAAATCAGAAGAGACCCCACATCGTGGGGGAAAGAAAGGGAGTAAAAAGAAGTTCAGAAAAAAAAAAGAAAAAAGGAAAAAAGAAAGAGAAAATATAAAAAGTAAATATATATATTAGATGGTGAAAAGAACAGAGTTGCCCACTTAATTTGGGGGGTATTTTGGTCTTTTAGAATAAACTACTCCCAAAATTTTAAAGAATGAAAGGGAAAAAAAAAAGAAAAAAATATGTATATACCTACACACAAAGTAAGGGTAAACATGATGAAGGAATGGAATATGACTGTAAAGATGAAAAAAAATTTTTTCAAATTTCTAAAAAAGGAGTTGATAAGATATGTTGGTTGGGAGAATAAAGAAAAAGAAAGTGGAGGGAATTTGCTCAGGCTGGAGACTAGAACAAAGCCCTGTGCTAGATTTAGGGTATACTTTGATCTATTAGAAGAAGTTGTAACCCAAATTTTTTTAGAAAAAAAACCCTACATGTATACAAAAAGTAAAATTAGATAATAATAAAGGTTCAAAAAAGATTTTTTAATAACTGTATTGTTAAGATAAACTAGTTAAAAATCGTTAAAAGAGGAAAGAGTAAACGTTAAAAAATTTTAGCATAAGAAAAAAATAAAATAAAATTAATTAATTAACTTTGCAAGACTAAAGAATAATTGGGAGAAAGCCATGAATTCCATGCTTTGCTTTCACCTCCTCTGGAATTCTGCTGTTCTCCTTGGTAAGTGAACTGGGTCTTGGCTGGATTTCTTGCTGATCATCTCGGGGAGGGGCCTGTTGTAGTGATTCTCAAGTGTCTTTGCCCAAGGCGGAATTGCACCGCCCTTACCATGGGCCGGGCTAAGTAATCCACTCAGGTTCACTTTCGGGAGCTTTTGTTTCCTGAATCCTTTCCATAGAGCCCTGGAGGACGTGAATGAAAATGGCGACCTCCCAATCTCTGGCCTGGAGGAGCTTAGAGCTTGGGGCCCCACTCCTCAATGCACCCTTAGAGAAAAGTGCTTAATCACCCCTGTCTCCCTGGCCTCTGGCAGCACTCAAAACTCATCCAGCCTGTGACCAAGCATCTCTGTCTCTGGCACACAGCCCTGCCTGGAGTCTCCAAACAAAGCAGATCCCTGCCCTCTTCCAGGGGAGGTCTCCCCGGATCTTGTGGGGTCTCTGCTCACAGAGCAGTGGTCTGACTGTGCCACAGATCACAGTTTAAGTTAACCCCGAGTTGAGAGCTCCTCAGCTCCATCTCAGCTTCCCTGATCTAATTAATACCTGTGAGCTCTGCAACACTCAGACACCCGCAATCCTTCTGTGACCCCTTGGGACCTGAAACCACGTTGTCCCCAGCTTAGCCTCTGGAGCAATGTCCCTCAGTGGAGCAGACTTTTAAAAGTTCTGATTTTGTGCTCCGTTGCTTTGCCGCTTGCCAGGAGACTGCCCCTGCGGTCTATCTTCTTGTCGTTTTGGATCCACTTCTCCATAGGTCCTACCTTTCAGAAAGTGGTCAATTTTCTGTTTCTAGAATTGCTGCTCTTCTTCTCTTTGATCTCCTGTAGAAATTGTAGGTGTTCAGAATGGTTTGATAAACTATCTAGCTGATCTCCTGCTACCTGATGTCATCTCAGCCTGCTACTTCTTTGCCATCTTGACTCCTCCACCCTTTTAACATGTTTTGAGATTTATTTTACAACCAGCATAAAACATATCTTGAAATTTCTTTTTGTAGTTTCAACTTTTTATTTAAAGTCCAGTTAGTTAACATATAGTGTAATACTAGTTTTAGGAGAATAGTGATTCATCACTTACTTATAACACCCAGTGCTTATCACAAGTGCCCCCCCTTAATATCCATCACCCATTTATTCCATCCTCCATCCACCTCCCCTCCAGCAATCCTCATTTTGTTCTCTATAGTGAAGTCTCTCTTATGTTTTGCCTCTCTTTTTTTCCTTTCCCTCTTGTTCATTTGCTCTGTTTTTTAAATTCCACATACGAATGAAAGCATATGGTATTTGTCTTTCTCTGTTTGACTTATTTTGCTTAGCATCACATACTCTAGCTCCATCCATGTCATTGCAAATGACAATCCAACTCCAAAATGACATGACATTGCAAATTCCAAAAAAAAAAAAAAGAATATTTCTTCTTTATGGCTGATAATATTCCATTCTGTGTGTGTGTGTGTGTGTGTGTGTGTGTGTACACCACATCTTCTTTATCTATTTGTCAGTTGATGGACATTTGGCTCTCTCCATAATTTACTATTGCTGATAATGCTGCCATAATCATTGGGGTGAATGTATCCCTTCAGATCACTATTTTTGTATCCTTTGGTAAATACCTAGTATGCAACTTTCATGTGCACATGAAAATAATGTGTATTCTTCAGGTACTAAATGTAATAGTGTACAATATTCCACAATTATGAATTAAGTCCACTTAGTTGATATCCATGCAAATCCTCTACACTTACTGACTTTTTTTCTTTGTGCTGTATTAATTATTTAAATCATGGTGTTCAAAACTCTATGATTGTGGATTTTTTTACTTCTCCTTTTTCTTCTTCAAGTTTTCTTTTATGAACTTTAAGCACTATCATTGTGTGCATATACATATAGAATTATGTCTTCCTGATTATTTCATTCCTTTATCATTATAAATTTACCCCTTTATCTCTGAAACATACTTCACTGTGAAGTCTGTTTTTTAAAATATATATTACTGTGGTCACACAAGCTTTCTTTAGCTTGATGTTTGCTTGGAATTTCTTACTCTATGTATTTAAATGTTATTCTTATGACCAGCATGTAGTCAGGCCTTCCTTTTTACCTAATATGGTAATCTCTATCTGTCTCTGTCACTATGTGTATGTGTGTGTCTTTCTCTCTCTCTCTTTTAATTAGAGTCCATTTATATGAATGACATTATTGTAAGATTAGATTTAACTCTGCCATCTTGATATTTCCTTTTATTTGTCCCCTCTCTTATGTATTTCTTATTCTCCTTTCCTGTTTTCTTTTGAATTAACCAAGCATTTTTAGTGTTCCATTACAATCAGCTCTACAGATTTCTTGAGTTATCCCTGATATACAATGGCTATATCTAAGGTATATAATTTGATATGTTTTAACATTTAAATACTTGTGAAATCACCACTGTAATGAATATAATAAAAATATACATCAACCCAGTTTCCTACTGCCTGATTGTGATGATTCCATTTTATCTCTTTTTGTTGGCTTCTTAAATACAACTTTTGATTTTTATTTTAGTAGTTGCTTTAGTATTATAGTATACATCTTTAACTTGTCACTGTCTACCTCCAAGTGATAGTTTACCACTTCCCATATAAGAAACTTAAAATCACATACTTCTAATTCTACCCCCTCAGCTTTTATATTGTTGTCATACATTTTCCTCATACATATGTTATAAACTCCACAGTGCATTGTTACTATTTTTGTTGCAAGAGTCAATTACCTTTCAACAACATTTAAATAATTAAAACAAAGCATCTTATATGCCCATATAGTTACTATTTCTGGTGCTTTTCCTTTCTTTCCATAGATCCATATTTCCATCTGGTATAATTTTCTTTTCCTTGGAAGGACTGACTACCTGTTATTATTCTGTAGGTTTTCTGGTGATTAGCTTTTTTATCTTTTGTATGCCTCCATTTTTGAAAGACATTTTCACAGGTATAGAATTCCAGGTTGGCAGATTTTTATTCATGGTTCTTTCAAAGTCCTTGTATCATTGTATTCTCATTGTTTTTTAATTTTTATTTTTTTTCAACTAACATCTTTTTTCTTACATCTTATTTTATTTAAATTCAATTAGTTAACATAGTGTATCATTAGTTTCAGATGTAGATTTCAGTTATTCATCAGTTGCATATAGCACCCAGTGCTCATTACATCATGTGCCCTTCTTAATGCCCATCACCCACTTATCCTACCCCCCCAACACGCCTCCCCTCCAGCAACCCTCAGTTTGTTCCCTACAGTTAAGAGTCTCTTAGAGTTTGTCTCCCTCTCTGATTTCATCTTATTTTTCCCTCCTTTCCCCTATGATCCTCTGTTTTGTTTCTTAAATTCCACACATGAGGGAAACCACACGATCTTTGTCTTTTCCTGGTTGACTTATTTCACTTACCATAATACCCTCCAGTTCCATCCATGTCCTTGTAAATGATAAGATTTCATCTTTTTTGATGACTAATATTCCACTGCATGTATGCATGCATATATACATGTGTGTGTATATATATACACACACATACCTACATGTGAGATTATATATATATATATATATATATATATATATATATATATCACATCTTCTTTATCCATTCATCTGTCAATGGACATCTTTCCAAAGACGATTCTATGTTATCTTTATCTTTGTTCCTCAGCATGAAACATGTAATTTTTCCTCTGGCTGCTTTTAAGATGTTCTGTTTATCACTGGTTTGGGGCAATTTATTATGTGCCTTGGTGTAGATTTTTTTCATTTTCTTAGTGTTTGGGTTTTACTGAGATTTTTGGCTCTGTTTTCATAAAATTTAGAAAATTTTGGCCATCATTTCCTTGAATCTTTTTTTGTCATCCCCCTCCACACATAAACTTCTCCTTCAGAAACTTAATTATATGCATGTTGGATTACCTAAAGTTGTCCCATACTTCACTGATGCTCTTTTCAATTTTAGGTGGATTACTTTGTGTTTAAGTTTCTATATCTTCAAATTTGCTAGTCTTTCATCTGCAATGTCTAATATTCTATTCATCCCATCTATTAAAATTGTTCAGTAAAATTCTGACACAAATAAGTGCAATTTTCTTTTTTAAAGCCACTTTATTCAGTTATGATTGACATACAGAAAGCTGTGCATATTTGATGTACACAACTTGATGATATTAAAGACGAGTATACACTCATGAAATTATCCTCATAATTGAAGGTGTAAACATATACAACACCTCCAAAAGTTTCCTTCAACCCCTTTATTTTTGTTTTCTTTTGTGGTAAGAGCATTTAACATGAGTAATGTCTAACCTCATAGCAAATTTCTAACTATACAGTCCTATAACAACAGACCCTATGTTGTATCATTGATAAGTAGAACTTATTTACCTTGCAGTACTGAAATTTAGTATATGTTGACACCTTCCCCTCTCTGTCTCACTCCAGCCCCGAGTAGCCACAACTATACTCTCTAGTTCTATGAGTTTGAATATTTTGGATTCCTCATAAAAGTGAGATCATGTAGTATTTGTCTTTCTGTGTCTGACTTATCTCACATAGTACAATATTTACGAGATTCATCCATGTTGTCACATATTTCAGAGTTTCTTTTTTTTAAGGGTCAGTTATAGTCCATTATGTATATACCACATTTTCTTTACCCATTCATCCATCAATGGACACGTATTGTTTCTGTATCTTGGCTATAGTGAATAATGCTTCAGTGAACAAGAAAACAGCTGTTCCCAGGAAAATAAAGACAAAGGCTTGTGTGAAGCAGGCAGCAAAGGAAATTGATTGCTTCCCTGACAAAAAGATGGCCAGCAATCTTGGAATAACAGTGGTTATAAAACAGCATTCAAAAAAGGAGAAACTGCTAAGGAAGAAGTACATGGGTGTCTGGAGACAATGGTCAACCCAGTGATGGCGATTATGAGTATGTTCCCCATGTTGGAGGTCAGGTATGCCAACAGATGCACCATGAAGAGAACCCTCCCAAGGTGCTGGACATTAGGAAAACCCTCCAGGGTGAATTCCTGAACTTCTGTCTGGTTTCTTGCATGCTCCATCACTGACTTTCCATTTCTTCAATTCTATGAGCTATGTTGTAGAGTATCATGACTAAAGAATGAAGAAGTTTGTTTTACTAAACACATAAAACAGTGTAGCCAAATGGTGAAGTGGCAGGTACAGGCTTCCAGTTATGGAATGAATAAGTCACAGGAATGAAAGGTATAGCATAGGAAATACAATCAATGGTATGGTAATAGTGTTGTATGGTGACAGACAGTCACTATACTTGTGGGGAGCATAGCATAATGTATAGAGTTGTTGAATCACTAGATTCTATACCTGAAACTAATGTAACATTGTGTGTCAACTATATGTTAATCAAAAAACTTTTTTCAGAATGGAAAAAATAAAAATAAAATAGTGTAATCATGCTGACTGGATTTTTCTACTATTTTAAGCATTATATTTTATGTCTAATTGTTGCACTTAAGTAATAGTAAATTTTTATCTATAAATACACTTATGTTAAATTACAAAAAAAGAACTGTGCATGTGGCTATAAGTTTTCATAAAGTAATGTGATTTTAACAGTGTTAGTCATTCTTCTATAGTCTATTGAGAAACAGAAAAAAATCCTTCTTTTAGTTATATATCTGATCATTAGTGATAGGTACCATTCATATCATGCATTCACATGGTAAATATTGTAAAAGGAAAAAGTGTAGCCTTAAAAAAAACTTTTTGTCATGAGTAGATCATTCCACAAAAAAAAAAAAATTCCCCAATGATATCCTTAGGATTTGTCATCCATATTTGAAGTCATAACATCACCTGTAGGAAAACTTCCTTTGGTTCCAGGTGCTGCCCTCTAAAGTGAGAGAGCACTACAGTAGCAGATGGACACTAATTATATTGTTGGAGACACACATCAGGCCATTTTCCTACAGAGCTTGAGACTAGTCAGTAAGAGAGGAGAGTTTTCCCTTCCTCCTGTGTTAAGTGGTCCATCTAAGGGAGAATCTCTATCTTCTGACTCTTTCAGTCCATATATTTAGGGGATACTAACCTGACGATAGAAAGAGAAATTGCATGCCTTGACTCTGGCAATTCTTTTTTTTTTTTTTTTTTTTAAGATTTTATTTATTTCTTTGGCAGAGAGAGAGACAGCGAGAGAGGGAACACAAGCAGGGGGAGTGGGAGAGGGAGAAGCAGGCTAACCATGGAGCATGGAGCCCAACAAGGGGCTCAATCCCAGGACCCTGGAATCATGACGTGGACTGAAGGCAGACACTTAACAACTGAGCCACCCAGGTGCCCCATAAATTATTTTCTGATTCTTTCTCTCTTCTATTGTCCACTTAAATAAAATATTCTCTGTTACCGTTTAAATCCATAAACTTCTCTATATGAGCCTTTGTCACTCTGGTCAACTAGTGTTCATCTCAGATCTCTAAACTGGCTGGGTGACTTAGTCAAGCCCTACTCTTTCAACGTGTTAAATCAGCTTGAAGAGGAACAGACTCTGCTTCAATTCATAATAAATAAACAGCAAAATAAGCCAATCACACCACAGCCATGTACTCACCCAAATGTAGCTCACAATAAGAAGAACTCAGTCTCCCTCTCTTTCACTCTTTCAACACACCAAAATGCTGATCTAAGCACTTAAAAATGTGTGTGTGTGTGTATTGTGTGTGTGTGTGTGTGTGTGAGAGAGAGAGAGAGAGAGAGAGCGCACTTGCATTTGAAATGACCCTAATTTGTCCTAGAGAAATGCTCAAAATGTTCATCATGTGTCCTAAGAATGATTCTTCATATGAAATCAGAACTTCCCAAAGTTGGGGTAAATGAAAGTGAAAGTTCCATGGCAATCTGGCCTGATGAAATCCTGGAAAAGAAAGGAGAGCACATACATACAGTCCCTAGTGCTCTACTGGAATCTGAGAGTAAGTTAACCTGGAATTAAAAAAAAACTTTTATAGCTTCCTTGGAGGCTCTAGGTTCCCCAAACTCCCATTCTGCTCCTGCATTAGCCACCACCAGCAAGAGACCCTGCTTGTTGGCAAATGCTCCAGGGCATGGTGGAAGACATTAAACTCCTCATTTAAACTCCTCCCTTCTAATAGTATTCTTCTTAAATGCATTCCAGGGCAGGTAAAATGCATTTCTACTTCCTGACTTCTCTAGGTTGAGTAGAATACACATGTCATTGGAAGCTGAGATAAAAGTGAAATTAATTTTCCCCATCCTATTCTTAGTGTTGGACTCTCTTGACACCACTCAGGATCCACCAGGACCAGTGGGCAAACCCCAGACACACCAGACCTCATTAGAATATAGAACATAGCTAGTTAGAGATCAATGTCCCTCTAGGATCCTCGGTGGCTACTAATTGGGCATTGTTGGAAACAGAACATTATAATACAAAAATCATACCTACCCACCCTTTCATTACATATGCAAATACAATAATATGGACTTCCAAATGTCTATTGTCCTCCATGAAAATCTTCAAAGATAGACTGCATATAATCCTCCCAGAATTTATAAAGTCCTAAATTCATAGTGCTACTAAGGTGGAGTTGAAAACTCGAGTGGGGAATTAGAGCCCTGCCTGTGGTAATAAAGTAAAGCTCTCCCTTAATCTCCCAGAGCAGTGTCAAAGAACACCAGACAAAACACCAAGTTTACAAAAGAGCTAAATGCCCAGGTTTTAGTTGATAAGAACTTGTCACACCAAGAACAAGGAAGAGTTCAACTTGAATGAAAAAGACAATCAATGAACACCAACATCAAGATGTGAGAGATATTAGAATTATTTGACAGAGTTTGAAGTAGCCATCACAAAACACTTCAGTGACCAATTACAAGCGTGCTTAAAACAAATTTAAAAACAGAAATTTTCAGCTAAGAAATAAAAGGCATAAGAAAAACCAAATGAAAATTTTGGAACTGAAATATATCATAATTAATTTTTTTTTAATTCAGTGGATGGGGTCAACAGCAGAATGCAGGAGATAAAGGGGAAAAAATCAGTGAACTGAAGAAAGAATAACAGAAATTACCCAAATGAAAAACAAAAAGAAAACAAAATGAAAAAAAAAAGATACAGCCTCATGGATCTGTGGAATTATAACAAAGGATCTAACATTTGTGTCACTAGAGTCTGAAAAAGAAAATAAAAAGAGTGGGGCTGAAAAGGACTTGGAAGAAACAAAGGCTGAAAACTTCTCAAATTTGACAAGCAATATAACTTACAAATCCAAGGAGCTGAATAAATTCTAAATAGTATAAATACAAAGAACTCCACATCAAGAAACATCATATTCAAACTTCTGGTAATTGAAGAGAAAGAAAAAATTTAAAATCAGCAAGAAAGAAACAACACATTACCCATAGGAAAGGACAATTCAAATGACAGTAAATTTCTCATCAGAAACTGTGGGGGCCAGAAAGAAGTAGCACAATATTTTTTCAAGTGCTGAAAGAAAAGTATTGCCAATATATAGACTCCTACATCTAGTAAAAATATCCTTCAGGAATGAAGGGGAAATAAAGGCACTCTCAGATGAAGGAAAAGTGTAAGAATATCTCACCAGCATACCTATCCTAAAAGAATGGACAGAAGTTCTCTGAACATAAAGGAAATGATATCCAGAGCAACCACTAAAACTGCTGTGCAAATACATACACTTAAAGCATTATAGATAAATCAAAATTGAATTATTATACAATGTTCAAGTAACCCATATGAAGGCAAGAAAAAGAAAATATTGAAATGAAAAACAACAGAAAACAAAATGTAAAATGGTGGACTTGACCCCTAAGACATCAAAATGTGAATGGTCTAGCTATACCAATTAAAAGAAATATAGATAAAATAGACTGAAAATCATAACCCAACTATATGACGTCTATAAACACTCACTTTGAATATAACAATATAGGTTGTTTGAAAGTAAGTGGATGGGAAAAGATTTTCACGCAAATATTTATCAAATGAAGACATGAGTGGCTATATTAATATTAGACTAAGTAGACTTCAGAGCAATAAAAATAACCAAAATCAGAGAGGGATATTACACAATGATGAGAGCATCAATCCACCAAGAAGATACAGCATCCTAGATATGTGCACCAAACAAGAGACCTGCAAAATATGTAAAGTAAAAACTGATAGAACTGAAAGGCAAAAAAAGATAGTCAACAATTATATTTGGATATTTCACCGTCCCTCTCTCAACAACTAATAAAACAAGTAGCCAAAAAATCATTAAGATATAGAAGAACTCAACACCATCAACTATCAGGCTCTAACCAACAATTATAGAACACTCCACCCAAGAACAAAGAATAAAATAAAAGCTCTGAAACTATGAATGAGGTCAGGAGAAAGTCCTCCAGAACATTTGAAGAGATTTTTCTCCAGCCCAGTTGTGCAATGAGGAACATGTTGACCTCTTTTTAAAAATATCCTGAAATCTGTAAGAGGAAGGCTGAAAAAATTCTTAACTCTTATATGAATATCATTTAAGGTCATCAGAAGTGTCAAGAAAATCAGAATTATGGTCTCCTGGATCCTGGGGCAGGATAGGTTCTGGCCCTTGATCAACTGTCAAATGTCTGAGACAAAAATTGGTGGAGTATGGCTTAGATCTATCAGAGCCTGAAGCACTCCTGCTGAAGACCATAGGAGCAGCAGCAGCAACAACATTAAAGCAAACATCCCCTGAATGGAAGCCTCCATCAATGTCCAAGTTGGGAAACAGAAACAGTATCACACAACTTTACAGAGAAGATTTAATGTAGGAACTGGTTAGACAAGTTTTGGTGGACCAAAAGGGCATGAAGCAAACACTGAGGTGATACAGAGACAGCAAGTGCAGAAGAAAGCTTCATCTCCTAGGACTGGAGGAACCAAGACAGAGATTAAGGCTGTTGTAACTGAGAAGCCCAAAAAGGAATTCCACTGAGCTAGATCAGAGATCTCTGTTGGGTGTGTGTTTCCTGGGTAGCCCTGGTCTTCCTGTGGTGTGAAGAGATTCTATGGAGCTAGGACTCAGGCCGCTGAGGAATAGGCACTCCTCAGAGAGTGCTGCTTCCTCAGGATCTTGGAGGAGAGAGCTCCTGCTGAGCTGGGATTCAAACCTCTAAGTAGGCAAAACTTGTTACCACAGGACACTGTGTCTGTGGGGCTAATAATGGTACTCCTGCAAGTGTGGAAAACTGCAGCCAGCTGCTGCCCCTGGGCCCAATCACTGCTGCAGAGTTAAGAAAGAGCATTACAGAAATGCTGACAAAAACAGGAAGCAAGTGGAACAGAACAAGTCCCTTCTGCCTCTAGCAGCTCAGTCTTTCTCTTGGGCTCCCTCTGGGCAGAGACTAACAGAAATCCTTCTGCAAAGGTGAAACATGGTTTGCAGAACCCTTGGCTCAGAGTTCCAGAGCTGGGGTTGGCACTGAGAGATAAGAGGTTAATAATGAGCCAGCTGTTCCCCAAGCAACTCAAGACCTCCCCATCTAGACAGGCTCAAGCAGCTATCCCAGCACAGAGGGAAGCAGAAGAATGTGGTTGTGTTTCCTGGCATATAGACCCACACAAAAGTTATGCTGTGTAGATTAATTAGCATCCCAAGGGATCTGAGTGGAAAATGGATTATAATTCGGTCTCTGAGTTTTTCCACTGCCCAATACAGGAAACATGGATGACAGTTTGTTTTAGAAAACACACATTTATGGGGCTACCTAATCACCATAATTCATTATAATCCAGAAAAATGAAGTATTCTGATGGGTCTCATTCTTCTCATAAGCATATCATAACCTGTACACGTCTACCATGGCCTGTACAGGAGTACAAGTGTTGAAGGCGGCATCATACTACCAATAGATTCATACTACTCAGCATTATGCTACCAATAGATTCAGACTCAAATGTATGGAAAATCCCAGCCCGCTGAAGTCTTGAGGCTTGCTTTACTCCTCCAAAAGAAGACAAAGCAAGAACTAATCATAACTTGGTCCTCAAATCTGACATGAAGCCAATGCAAGGAAGCACTGTCTTCAAAAGCCCAGACCCTCTCTTCATCTCATGTTTCTCTAAGAGAATGCCAGGTATACTCTCTAGCTGAGCTGTCAACAGAGTATGACACAAATATGGTGCCTACCTGATGGATCTAAGGAGGCTACTGGGCTCACTCCAGTGGGTGGAAAACTAAGGACTAGCCCTGCTTCTGGGCTCTGTGCCTCCCAGATGAGGTGGGCCAAATAACCTTTAGCTTGTCTTTGATGAAAGTAACTCCTCCAAACTCCTAAGAGAAAGGAGGATCTTAGATTAAATTTTAAAAGATAACATAAGAATCTGTTCCATGCAATGGGAAATTAAATGGGACAGGGCTTCTGTAATCTTACGCATCCCTTTCTCTGGAATAAATGCCTGCCCCTGCCAAACGGGCCTCTGAGAAATCACATCTGGGGAAATGGCTCAGGTCTCTCATCTCTGTTAAGTAAGTGATAGACATCACCGCACCAATTCAGTATCCCTCAAAAAAAGTTATTAGGATCTAAATCTGTGCCCTCTGCTGAGTCCAGTTTGTCCATTTCAAAACATTTTCAAAAAGATTGCTCTTCCAAACCCACTGGTCGGACAGGAGCTGCAGCAGGTTTGCTGCTTGTTAACAAACTCCCCTGTCCCAACCGTGGAGACTGGCAGGTGGAGTCCATGACAGGTTCTAATATGCTTTGGTGGATAAGAGTATATGCTCTGGATTCATGGAGCTGGAGCTGAAATCCTATCTCCACCTCCCACTTGTTGTAGAACTTGGGTGTATCACCTAGCCTCTTACAGTGTTCCTGGAAAACCAAAGATAAATTGTGGCAGTACTTAGTCTCAGACCTGACACACAGAAGCTACCTTGGCTAGAGGCAGTAGTCAGCGGTGGAAGTGGCACAGCAGTGACTACAAATCCCAAAAGTGAGAGAGACTGGTTGGTTGGCACTCAGTAGCTCTCGCCCAGAGATGATTTTGCTCTCTCCTCACCTCCAAGGAGATCTGGCAATGTCTAGAGACATTCTTGTCTCCAGTGGTTCTACTGACATCTAGTTGGTAGAGGCCAAGGATGCCGCTATATTTACTGTGATGCACAGGATGGCTCCTGCCATGATCAATGAAGGGTCCGCAGACAAAAGGATGAGACCGATACAAAGTGAAAGTTAAGCAAGGCTTTATTTCGCACCAGCACGGAGAACAAAACCGACTGGTGGGGGCCGCTTCCTACAAAGCGAAAGCGACTGCCCCCTAACCTCATAGGCCAGTTTTTATAGAGTAAAGGCCATACAGTTGAGCCTGGCCAATGAGATTGTAGCTCACAGAGCATGTCACACAATCATGCTAGGTTACACATGGGTGGCCAATTGGATTACACTTTACCCTATGATAGTCCTTTAAACTAGCCTATCACTTTGGTCAGAATTGGCGCCTTCGTTTGGCGCCTGAAAGGCGGGGTTTACATTCTTTGGTGGGGAGGGAGGTAGTAAATGCATTTTTACTGATTTGACGTCTCCATCTGGCCTAACACGTCCTGGTATCTGGGCTCTGTTATCTCCACCTATCATGACATGTCCTGGTACCTGTGCTCTGTTATCAGGGGCTAGCCAGCCATATTTTACTGGTTCTGTTTCTAAGTGCGTTCCTCCAGGGGGAGGGGGCAGGGTCAACCTGAGTTCCCTGTATAAACAACGGAATGGCAATTCTATGGGGATGGGACTGCTCCAGTTGAGTAGGCCCTTACAATCAACAAGGTCAAAGTTGACAAATTCTGG
>PISX010028199.1:0-21897 GCA_004024625.1 Mellivora capensis
TACTGTCATTTGCAAATATCTTCTCCCATTCCGTGGGTTGCCTCTTTGTTTTGTTGACTGTCTCCTTTGCTGTGCAGAAGCTTTTGATCTTGATGAAGTCCCAAAAGTTCATTTTTGCTTTTGTTTCCTTTGCCTTTGGAGACATATCTTGAAAGAAGTTGCTGTGACTGATATCAAAGAGGTTACTGCCTATGTTCTCTAGGATTCTGATGGATTCCTGTCTCACGTTGAGGTCCTTTATCCATTTCGAGTTTATCTTTGTTTACGGTGTAAGAGAATGGTTGAGTTTCATTCTTCTACATATAGCTGTCCAATTTTCCCAGCACCATTTATTGAAGAGACTGTCTTTTTTCCGCTGGATATTTTTTCCTGCTTTGTTGAAGATTATTTGACCATAGAATTGAGGGTCCATATGTTGGCATGTTGGCTCTCTACTCTGTTCCACTGGTCTATGTGTCTGTTTTTATGCCAGTACCATGCTGTCTTGGTGATCAAAGCTTTGTAGTAAAGCTTGAAATCAGGTAATGTAATGCCGCCAGTTTTATTTTTGCTTTTCAACATTTCCTTAGCGATTTGGGGTCTCTTCTGATTCCATACAAATTTTAGGATTATTTGCTCCAACTCTTTGAAAAATACCGGTAGAATTTTGATCGGAATGGTATTAAAAGTATAGATTGCTCTAGACAGTATAGACATTTTAACAATGTTTATTTTTCCAATCCAAGGGCATGGAATGGTCTTCCATCTTTTTGTGTCTTCTTCAATGTCTTTCATGAATGTAAGACATTTTTCTTAATATGATAGCAGTTCTCATTATTCTGCCTCCCAAGAGTTAGAGACAACTTGACATTTGCAGCATAAGGAACCCCTTCTTCAGACTGAATGACCCTTCACAGTTCTCTGTTCTTGGACACAGACCATCTCTCATATGGCCATCAGCTCTTTGTTAGAAGCTCTTATGCAACAAGCCTTTCAAAGGCTTCTTGCCCCTATACCTACAATATTGTGCATCTGAGCCATCGTGAAATAGAAAACAAAGTAATCTAAAAGGGTGTTTTTGTAAAATGCCAATTTACAGAAGCCTAGGTGTTTTCTCTGTCAACAAAGCATGCCATATATGGGGAAGAGGAAGACGGCGGGCCCTCCTGTTTGGGCTTTGGGGTCTATTATTAGTTTTTTTCTGTTGGAGAAAGGTGAGGATATAGTCTTAACATTAAAACAGAAAACCTAATCAGTATTTCAGCTGTCTGGGTATTGTGAGCCGAAGACATCTGTATTTTTAATTAGTTCTTTCATAAATGTGATTATGGGATGTCACGTGATCACCGTAGAAACCAACACCTGGAACGCTGAAAGGATGGCCCTTCAGGGTCCCCAGGCTCAGGGAAGTCCTGCCAATGGCATTAACAGTGTTATCAAGAGGCCTCCAGATCCAAATGATTTTCCTGTCTGTAAATTAAATAATAATATGAAAACAAAATCCACTCGGTCCAGCAGGAAGGCATAAATATAACAGTGAGAATTTCCTGTCAGAGGGACATTTTTAAGTCCCTGTTATCAAAAAGCCTACCAAATGGAGCCTGATAAAGTCCTTAGCCTCCGAAAATAAGTCCAAGGGCAGCCCAGAGTTTCTGGTGGTTTTGTCAGGATAAAAAGAGCAAGGTCCCCTGGAAACCAAAACTAAGCCTGAGAGGGTGGAAAGGCACAACCTTGAGTGTACGGAAGGCCTTTTGAAACCTCTGGCTTCTAAATTCTCCTGGGGAAATCATCACACCCCGTGGTTAATGTAGTTACATTTAAGCAGTTCTTGGTTTTTACCCAAGGGACTCATCATGAGAAAACATACATTATGGTTTTGAGTACATGGAGAGCAATGACTATAAAAATTCAAGGCCTCCCCTTGGCTGGTCTGCAGTGCCTCTCAGTCCTCTTCCTGCTGGTCACAGGGGATCCAAGACCACCCACCAGCAGCCCATAGCCTACTGCTTGCTCATCCCACTCCTTGCAAGTCACACTGTCCTGATGGGGAGAGAGACGCATGTTCTAGGTACAGCCTTTAAGGATCTCAAATCCCACAGCTGCACTGTGACTTTGGTGGCAAAGTCTTGGAAAGCTGATTGCCTTCACTCTATTCTTTTTCTTAAATGAGGGGTTTTCTTCTTTGCCTTCTAATCATGGTCCCTTATCATTTCTAATTAATGATGATTAATAGGGAAAAATCTATGCAAACTGACATTAGGTGAAGTTTCCTCTTCTGGTCACCTCCCTGTGTCAGAGTGTGTAACTCATTATCAGTGCCATTAAATCCCCCTTAACAGCATTAGGGAATGTTGCTAAAGGTGATCACATTCTAATTAAGGATTATGAGTAACTTATCCACTTCACCATATGAACGATGGGACATGTTTAAAATTCAAGTATTAAAAGCACAATAGGAGATATGTTTTTGAGAACCAATGTATTTATTCTCAACAAACATTTAAAAAAAAACATTTTGGCTCTATAGTGGTATATGTGCACATTTTTAAAAACCTGCACAAAGATAAAACCGAAAATTTACACTGCAAACCCCAGTTATTAGATTTGCCAAATACAGCACATTTTGGCAAAATTGAAAGAGAGCTTTGGTGGCTTTCAAATAATCCCTTTTTCAAAGTGATGGCAATGCATTTCAGGAAAGAAGCACAAGATATTTGGAGTGTCCCGTAAGCGTTCCCCATTTTATAAGGATCTCTCTGGAGACATGAGAATGGGTTAGAAAGTCAAAGCACATGCATCCCTTTGAGATCTTTGCCCCCATCTGTGAAGTCTTCATGGCTTCACTACTCCAGGGGAAGGACCATTATTCTCACCAGAGGTGGGGCAGCAGAACTGATGTCGGCTACCTGTGGAGTAACACCTGCTCACTGGGACCAGACCCTGTCTAAGGCAAAGGCTTCCATTTGATCAATACCTAGGCACGCATGTGATTGCTGCCCTCTCCCGCAGACACACAAAATGCAAGTTTCTCAGGTGGAATCTGTGTTTTATAGAATGAGGATTGTACTGAAGTTTGAAATAAGGGTGTCTTGATCTCCTCTCCAATTCTAAAAGTTACCTTAGCCCATCATCCCCTGAGGGTAATCCCTGCCCTATTGTTAAGTAGAATCCCTGAGGACAAGAAGCAACTGCCACAGGGAGCTTACTACCTGGGAGCAAATCAAAGGTTTTTAATGCTTTATGCTATCAATATAGGTGTATATATGAATGACTGCTTTTGAGGTTCATGGCCCAAGTCTTACCTCCCCAGATGGTGTTCAAAGTTCACTTCACATAAGTCAAACAAAGGTGACCCACAGACAATAGAATTCCATGGGTCTGGTTACTAGGATCTGGTTCTAAAATTTAGAAGATACCTTCAATATTCATTGGTAGTAAATATTTGTTTTAAGATTATTTTCTCTTTTTTACATATTTGCTATTTGTCCCTTGTTTACCCAGAAATAATTTTAAGATTGCTAAAAATGGAAGCTTTGCATTTAAGATAAAAGTCAGGAGCCCTATAAATATAGAACAACAATCTAGATAGTTGTATCTGTGACCTATCCAATAGAAATAGTGCATGGAACACATAAGTAGACAAATATTTACTTTAAAAAATCTTGAAAGTCTAAAGTGAAAAAATTAAAGTTATACAGGTTTTTTTTAAAGGATTTATTTATTTCAGAGACAGAGAGATAGATCAGAAATTGGAGGGGCAGAGGAAGAGGAAGAAAGACTCTCAGGCAGACTTAGCACTGAATGTGGAGCCCGATGTGGGGCTTGATCCCACGACCATGAGATCATGACCTGAGCCAAAACCAAGAGTTGAACACTTGACTGGCTGTGCCACCCAGTGCCCCAAGAGGTACATAGTTTTAATTATCTCATAAATGTGAATGAAGCCATTAATTTTACTAAAAAATATTTTGATAGCCCTGACCTAGAACTCAGAGTCACTTTGCCCATTCATAAATCGTGGTCCCATAAATCAAATTCTCAACTTTTCAATACTTACGGGGAGAGCTTGTAAGGAGAGTATGGCCAGAGGTGGCCACGGGGGGAAAAATAATACCCCCTCTGTCTTATCCTTCTGGGTCACAAGTCAGTGGCAGTTAGAATTGCAATAACAACCTTAGCACACATCTTGGATTCCTTGTATTTATTGTGCTATCTCTCCTTCAGTCAGGGGTTTGTGTGTTCATTTGTTCCATCATTCATTCTTTGATCTTTCCATTTGGAATGAACATTCCTCCTTCAGAGGACCCACCCTCCTTACAAGGCAGTGAAGCTTTCATGTGACGTGTTTAGCATAGGATAACCTGATCCCAAATGGCCATCACTGTAAAAGCAAACGTGTGTCATGGGGGGAAGGATATATACATATATATATATGGTTATATATTTTATAACACAAAAACTTCGTGCTTTCAGCTAACATTTCTAGGCAATCTTTATTCAAAACTCAAAACTCAGCCTCTGATACCAACATCCCTCTTTTTAGGTAACTGAAGAAATGTAATGTGAAACAAAGGTATTCCTTAAAATTGAGAGCTCAGGGCTACAACTTTCATGTCAGAAATAACAGGCCAATTTCATTTCAAATGCATGTTATTTCAAAATGGCATCATAAAAGAATGATTTATTCATGTATACTTAATTAACTTTTTTTGCAATAACAAAAGGAAATAAATGCATGATAGAACCAACATTGCTTGGACACAGACATTCAGCGTGCACTTCCAGAATAATACAGTGGTAAAATTAACGCTTGCCATCATTATGGACTTTTTCTCAGTTTGCATTTGTGTGGCTACACATGTATAAGGTCTTTTCTTGTGAAGCAATGAATGGTAGACATTATCCATACAATGCCTGCAGAAAATCAGTTCCCAAAGTGATAAGGACGTGGCTGTGGCCACAATGATGAATTTTTATTAAGAATCACCTTTTAAATGACAGAGAGAACCAGAAGGTGAGAGCTGTTCAAGGCAAGGAGGAAGAAGGGAAGCCAAATTAGACTAGATCTAGAGGGGCATCCAGGTCGCTCAGTCAGTTAAACACCTGACTCTTGGTTTCAGCTCGGGTGGTAATCTCGGGGTCGTGAGATTGAGCCCCGTGTCCTGCTCTCAGCATGGAGTCTCTCCCCCTCTCCCTCTGTCCCTCCACCTCCTGCCTTAGCTCTCTCTGTCTCTCCTTCTCTAAAATAAACAAACATACTTAAAAGAATAGATGTAGGGGCGCCTGGGTGGCTCAGTGGGTTAAAGCCTCTGCCTTTGGCTCGGGTCATGATCCCAGAGTCCTGGGATCGAGACCCACATCAGGCTCTCTGCTCAGCAGGGAGCCTGCTTCCTCTTCTCTCTCTGCCTGCCTCTCTCCCTACTTGTGAACTCTGTCTGTCAAATAAATAAATAAAATCTTAAAAAAAAATAGATGTAGAATAAGAGTCATTTTGACCAAAATGCTGAAGTAATTAATAGTGTTTTAATGAAAATATTTTGTATTACATTAATAGTCTTTGTTATTGCATTTTTCTCCTGCTTTCACTCTCTGAAATGACTTGAGAGAGTTATGGAAAGGATATGCTTACTATAAGGAAGGCTCCTGGCTGAAAACTGCAAGAGGGTGGTCACTATTTCAGGATCCTGGGATGTCTGTGCTGGAAAAAACCTGGAAGAGTCTGTACCTCAGGCATTTGGGGTTTTAACTCTGATCAGTACACAGTCCTCACTTATCATGGCTGTGCTGAGACTGTATTTTGGCTGGATCAAAAGAGAAAGGCTATCGACTAGCAATGTCTGCTAGGGGCATAGAGACTGTAAGTGATGCTGTGCATGCTCAGTATTTGCCATCTCTGAGTTAGTTCAAACCCATCCTCGTACAGATGTGAAAACTGAGGCTCCACAATTGCTAAATAACTTGTCCCAGCTCTCATAGGAGCAAAACCTGACCAAGAGCCCCATCTCCCAGTTCCTAGCCCTACACCTTTTCCATTTCCTATTTCTACTAAATATGCTGTTATTTTTTTCTAGTAAAGACTCATTGCTGCATTTATGTGAATCAACAGGGAAAGAAAAAAATACAGCCAAACTTTGATGTAAAGCAAAGAACATCTGTAGGAGCTCATCTTAAAATGAAAATGCTGAAAATTATATCCCACTCTAAACATCCCCCACTTTGAAAATGGGGAGCGGGGGCAGATAAAGGACAAAAGTCATCTCTATAGTCTGCAATAGACGGTATCGATTTGGCAGGGCCAAGAGCGTGTCAATGTTATATACGGCAGCAGACCGGATTGGTGCAGAGGAGATAGTATTGTTCAATAGTCATAAATAATAATTATGTACAGGGATTGTCTCACTGATGCTCCATTCCCCTGCCTTCACTAATAATCAGAATCTGGTTCTCCCAGAGACCACCCCTCACTCTTATTCTAACAAGGCAGTAATTCTTTCTCGGCCCATGGAAAGTACATACATCTCTGCTAAACATCCTTCCGCACTGGCATGTAATGTGATCATAAGTTTAATTAAAGGTCATGATAGCATCCTGGCCTCTGGTCCTCCTCATTCCTATTGTTCCTAGAGAGCTGCCTTGGAGCTGGGCTCATCCAAGGATAAGAGCCATGGGCTTCCATGCCTATGTTCCCATTCCTATCTCACCAGGAAAAAAAAAAAAAAAAAAAAGACTCTCGACAGGCTTTCTTCATGGACTCTGGATCGAGACTGAAATCACCACCCAAGTTTCATGTTTTCTTTTGAGGGACAGCAGTTCCACATTCCCTCAAAATATTTAGTGGAATCGTAAAAGCCAAAGTAAAACTCAGTGAGGACATTTCCGTTAAGACTCGGGGTGGGCCAACATTCAAGTGAGTAACACCCAGGTCAGTCCCCACTGACAGGTGAAGACGGACAGAGCTTCAAAAGTGGTATCAAATACAACACACCTGCAACGGCACGGCTCAATCAGATGCACGCCTAAAATCTCAGGTGTCCGCATAAATGCAGCCTTTTGTGTGGAAAAGAATGTTTCTGTGTCAGATGGCCTAGCTTCAACTCCTATCTATGTTTCTGCTAGATTTATGAATTACAAGTCATTTCTTTTTTCTCACCTGAAAATGGGGATAAGAATCATCACCTCACAAGATCATTAAGAAGAAAATAAGAACATTATATTTAAGGACCTTATAACTACATCTTACGCAAAAATGCTGAATGATTTTTAGTGGTTTTGAGTCCTTGTAGGCTGTATTACCCGGAGCAGGACAGCTCATTGTTGAAAACGAGACGTTACGGTGATGTTGCAAAAGATACTACGGTGTGCCCAAGTGTAGGCTTGAAAAACAGACTTTCATATTGTCCATATTCCTAGTTCATACAAAAATTCGGAGCAACAAAAACTAAAATCCAGAGGAAAGCACGGGGGCGGGGGTCCATGGAGACATGGAAAGTGGCTGCAAATGCTTTCCCTGAGGGAGTATCCGCTTTTGGCCGAGACAGGTGCAGCTGTCCGGTCTGACTTCAGAATTACTGCTCGCCCCTGAAGAAAAAGCCCGGCACGTGTGAGGCTAGCTAGAGAGTATTTCGGGCCGAGCCGTGGGGTGCCGAGGAGGGGAGCACGGAGGAGAGGGAGAGCAGCAGGAGACGAAGAGTCAGCAGATCAATAGAAGCACTTTAGGGTAATGGCCGCAGCTGCAGAGGAAGAGCGGGGCTGGGCGGCAGG
Organism: Mellivora capensis; assembly: GCA_004024625.1. Lineage (NCBI taxonomy): Eukaryota > Metazoa > Chordata > Mammalia > Carnivora > Mustelidae > Mellivora > Mellivora capensis. Next base: position 7,741 of record PISX010028199.1, read on the forward strand.
CAGCTCTGTCACTGCCAGGAAAGGCCCATTTGCAGGAACAAAGGGCTTCATCTGTCCTGTCAGGCCCAAGACCTCACCCAGCGGCTGCAAAGGCAGGATGCCTCTCCGTGTGCCAGACAGGCTGCTGGCTACCTGCTGGCTTTGCCCCATGCCAGCCTTCTAGAGTTTTCTAGAAGAACGTGGAACATGGAACTGAGAATGGGCTGAGTGGGTGAAGCATGCTGACACCAGGGACAGAGCAGGGAGGGAGGGGTCCACAACCCTTGTGAGCCCTGCCGGAGAGCTGTCATGGAGGGTAGGATCCATGGATGTCCACCGAGAGGAAAGAGTGCCCCCACTTCAGCCAATGGCTGCAAATTCCTCCCCAGGCAACCTTTGGACAGAGCAACTTTTAAAAAGTGGAGAAAGTGACTGGTTTGTTCTTCAGGCTTTGTTCCTTTCCCAAGTCCCTCTGTAGAGTGTGAGCCAGAAAGGAAAACCAGCTCCATCCAGCATGGGAAAGGGAATAAGGGCAAAGCTGGAACCTGGCAGCTCCACGTGCCACAGCAAATGCCAAGTGGGCAGCCTTTTAGGATAATCTTGACTGAATAAGTAGCTAACTGTTCTGGATCATGAGCCATAAACCTGGCATGGGGGCCTGGTACTATCATGATCAGTGGTGTCAGAAAATGAAGAAGCAAAGTATACAGGGTGATGGGATTTGTCTGAGGTCACATTGATTTGTAAGTGGCAGAGCTGAGGCTCAAACCTAATCAAGTCTGTCCAGCACTGTAGCTTGTGCTTCAGACCTTCACTCTGTACCAGCTAGAGTGGGTCTGGCACTTGCACTTACCACAGTAATACTCAGTGTGTTTGCTCCCTCCAAAGATGTGACCAATGAATGCGTCTTCTTACATTAGTCAGGGTTCTCCAGAAAAACAGAACCAATAGGATATATAGAGACGCGTAAAAAGGGATTTATTCTGAGGGATTGACTCACATAATTATAAATAGAGGCTCAGAAGTCTGACCGTCTGCTGTCTGCAAGCTGGAGGCAAAGGAGAGCCAATGGTGTAACTTCCAGTCCAAATCCAAAAGTCCGAGACCCACAGTATCCAATGGTGTAAGTCCGGGTCTGAGTTCAAATGGCCAAGAACCAGCTGCACCAACATCCAAGGCCAGGAGAGATGGATGTCCCTAGTCAAGCAGGGAATGCATTTGCTCTCCCTCTACCTTTTTGTTATATTCAGCCCTTAACAGATCAGATGAGACCCACCCACATGGAAGGCAGTCTTCTTTACTCTGTCTACCAATTCAAAGGCTCATCTCTTCCAGAAACATCCTCCTAGTCACACCCAGAAAGAATGTGTTACCAGCTATTTAGGCATCCCTTAGCCAAGTCACAGTGATAGGTAAAATTAAATCATCATAAGAGACTCTTAATCATAGGAACAAACTGAGGGTTCCTGGAGGAGAGGGTGTTGGCAAAAGGGGTAACTGGGTGATGGACATTAAGGAAGGCACATGATGTCATGAACACTGGGTGTTAAATAAGACTGATGCATCATTGATCTCTACTTCTGAAACCAACAATACATTATATGTTAATTAATTGAATTTAAATTTTAAAAAATAAATAAGTAAAAAATTAAACCCTCACACTCCCCAGAAGCTCTACTAGGGTGAACTTCATGGTTGTAACTTTTTTGAAGATGGTCATACAGATTTCTGGAAAAGAAGTCATTGATCTAAAGGTAAATGACTATAGTAGAGAAATTCATGACCCAGGCCCAGGCACATGGGGGAGATGATGTTGAATGGTAGATGAGAATGCTCATATTGGGAGGTGTTGGTGAAGCATCTACCACGTGCTGAGTATCTTACATCAGGTTGCACATGTAATCATCACAACAATCCCTCTGAAGTGGCTATTCTTATACAGATGAGGAAAGAGTTCTGTACTGTTTATCTGCAGAAAATCTTTCAGCTGATGAGTATTGTGGCCAAAATTCAAATGCTAAGGCAGTCTGACTTCAGACTTAGCCACCATGTCTTACCACCTGTTATGGCTCAACACATTTCTCCTCTCGGTCATGGGTATATCTAGCAGGAGCATATTGTAAAAAAAATAAAAAATAAAAATGAAAAAGAAACAACTGGATGATCTAAAAAGCAAGAGGCCAGGAGTATCTCTCCTCTCCATGTGAAAATCTATAGTTTTAATTTGACTCATTGGAATGGAAGACCAGCCTTTCAACACTCTTCAAGAGACCTTTTGTTGAACTAGATGTGTTCTGAGCACTTACTGAGCACTTCCATAGTGGAGACTATGCTAAAGGCTATGGTAAGATAAACCAAAAAGACCTAGGGTCTGCCTTAAGAGGGCTCAAAGTCTAGAGGAAGCATCAAGAAATACTTGTAAGGGGCACCTGGGTGGCTCAAGTAGGTTAAGAATCTGCCTTTGGCTAAGGTCATGATCCTGGGGTTCTGGGATCAAGCCCACATTGGGCTCCCCACTCAGCAGGAAGCCTGCTTCTCCCTCTTCCTTTGCCCCTCCCCCTGCTTGTGTGTGTGCTATCTCTCTCCCTGCCAAATAATTAATAAAATATTTTTAAAAAAAAATATTTGTAATACAAGTATAAGAGTAAAGATGTACACAGTGTGGGGTGAGAATACACAGATTTTCATCAACCAACTCTATCCATGGGAATAAGGAAAGCTTTCCTGGAGGAAATGACAAAATCCATGAGTTTTGATGTGTATGAGTTGGAGTTTCCCAAAAAACAGACCAGAAGAAAGACATTCTTGAAATGTGTACAGGATCTTGAAATGCAAAGAGATTTCTAGTTTCTGCTTAGGATGTCAAAAACCAAAAAGAGGATTGCTCCCACTTGACAAACTAGAAAAAGCTAGACACTCTACAAACTCTCATAATTTTTCTTCAATCCACCAAAGATCTGAGGTCACAGAGAAATCAGCAAACCTGAAAGTTCAGTAAACAGGTGCCTCCAAGGAAAGACACGCATGAGTTTGCCTGGAATAGTGCATGGAAGAAAAATAGGGCTGCCACACAAGGAGGTAAGAAGCTCAGCTTTTGATAAAGTGCTCAAGGCTGAGAGAGAGCTGGCCTGAGAATGTAGACACCCAGTACACACGAGCAGCGTGCCCTCCCTTACAGAATCTCTTCCACGGGCCTTACTGGATACAGATGGGAAAGAAAAAAGGCTAGCAGTGGTCTAGAGGAAGCCTCCTTCATACTGCAGCCCCGAGAAGGAAGGAGATACTGCTGTCAGAAAGAAAAGAAACCCTACGCAAAACCTTTCACATGTATTGTTTTCCTAGGGCTGCCATAACAAAGGGCCATAGATTAAGTGGCTTCGCAAAACAAATTTTTTTCTCATAGTTCTAGAGGCTGGAAGTCCAAGATCAAGATGTCATCAGGGTTGGTGAGAAAAGGATCTGTCAGGCCATTCTCCTTGGCTTGCAGATGGTCACTTCCTCCCTCTTCTTTCATGTCATTTTCCCTCTGTGTGTATCTGCATCCAAATTCCTCCTTTTATAAGGACATACTGGATTAACCAACTGAGCTACCCAGGCATCCCGAGGACATACTGGATTAAAACCAATCCTAATGACCTCACTTTAACTGGATTACTTCTGTCAATATCCTATCACAAGATAAGGTCACATTCCGAGGTACTGGAGGTTCGGACTTCAATATATGAATTTTGGGGAGGACACACCACCATGAATCAAAAGACTTCAGCCATCAGGGGGAGGGCAAAAGACTTTATCCAGATAATGAAAAAAAAAAGTCATATACTAGAAGAAAATACTTGCAAAGCATTTATCTAATTAAGAACTTGTATCTAGAATAAATAAAGAGCTCTCAAAACTCAATGATAAGATAATTTTTAAAAAGGGCAAAAGGATGTGAACAGATATTTTACAAAAAAGATATACCAATGGCAAATAAGAACGCACAATGATGCTTAGTTATTAGGGAAATGCAAATTTAAACCCTAATAAGATACCATGCCTACTAGATTAGGATTGGGGGAGGGGGGACAATACAAATTTCTAACAACACTGTTACTAGAACTTAAATTTTGGTGATAGAAATTCAAAAGGGCACACCCACCCTGGAAAACAGCTGTACATTTTCTTGTAAAATTCAATGAACGACATGTTTACTTTGCTGCTTAGCAATCCCCATCCTGACTACACAAGTGAAAGGAAAAGCGTGATTTTACACAAAACCCTGAAATGCAAACATGTATAGTGGCTTTATTCATCATTACCCCCAGAAATCCAAATATCCTTCAATGGGTGAACTGATAAACAAGCTATAGAACGTATATAAAATGGAACACTATTCATGCATCTACGGATACATGCAGCCACAGATACATGCAGCCATGCGAATAAAGCTCAAATGCATCATACTAAATAAAAGAAGCCAGAGTCAAAAACTGCAAAAATGTCTGGAAATTTCGAAACTAAAAGGACATAAAACAGATCTGTGCTTGTCATGGGCATAAGGCAGGGGAAGGCGTTGACTGCCAGGGGCATGAGGACATCGCTCAGCATGATGAAATTGCTCTGTATCTTGATTGTGATAGTGGTTTCATGGTGGTTGGCACTATAACAGATGAGTTTTACTGCATGTGGACTGTATACCAATTTAAAAATACTTAAAAAAAATAAAAAGATACGTGTGTGTGGATTATCGTGTTGAAGCGTTACATATTCCCAGCAGTGCAGACTTGCAGTATAGGAACTAGGGAGGGGATGAAGGTGGGAGGATGTTGACCAAGAATGCTCTTTCTATTCTTGCCCCTTATCCTCAACAAGGATGGTTCTCAGTTCTAAAAATTTGAGAGGAATAGAAGTAATGAAGAGGCGTTTGGGTTTCACAATGGATTTGATGATAAGGACAATTAAATATCCGAAATTTTACAAGTTTCCGACTGACCAGAACAACAACCATAAAATCTATAGTAGATGGCATACATCAGAGAAGTAGGCATATATTTTTATGTATACAGTTCCATGCTATACAAAAAACCCCACCTTATAACTATATTAGTTGTTCATAACTAGTATTCTTTATAGGTACCAGGTTTGGTTTTCAGTCTTCCTTACAGCTCTTTTCTGCTTCAAAATCTTTCAAACAGACCTTTAGTAATCTAGCTTAGGGAGTTGATGATTTATGTTTCCATTATGAACATGGTTATTATATTTGAAGACCTTATCATGTCTCTCTATTGCCATGATATTGATCATTCACTTCCCCATATCATCTATAAGAGATTCTGTTATATGCATATTGACATGCCATGCTCAATGTCAAATTTTCTAACATTCCCTTCATTTCTCTGCTAGTATTAATCTCTGTGTTCTTGATTTATTTTTTGAGTTTAGCTTCTGCTTAGCTAATTCAATTTTCCACACTGTCAATTCTACTTGTTAATGCTTCCGGTGATTATTTTAATTGTTTCATCCAATTTTCGTTCTCTTCCACTGTTTTCCCTCAATCTCTTCTTGCTTACTAGAAGTGATATCTCAATTTCTGTCTTAGGGAATGAGTCATAGCACCCTTCTATAATCCAGAATGTCATGTGTGGAATTTAAATTTTATTTCGATCTCAAGTTTCTTCTGAGCTCCTAATAATTTGGAACCCAGGGGCCTATGTTCCCATGTTAGTTCCACCTTTTACTAGCTGTGAAGATTTGGAGAAGGTAAACTCTGCATTTTAATTCTGTTTTAGTAGATGCTGTTGATGCTCAACCCCCATATTCCCTCAGGCCACCAGAGTTCCCAGCTTTACACATGAAGTACCTACTACTTTCATCTCCTCTGTGCGAGGTCTGTGTGCAGGCCACAGGAGTTTGCTCTGCCACACTCAGCCTCCATGCAGAAGTGTGTGGTGAGGTGGGAAAATTAATATTCCAGGGCAAGCTTCAACTCATGGCAGATGGGAGGCACTCCTCTGGAGTGGGGTAATTCTGAGACCTATTCGACACAGTTTTTCAGAAGACCTTAAACAGATTATGGACTTTTCCTCCTTCTTTCTCTTCCCTTCTCCATGGCCATGCCTGTGTGTCCTAGAACCATCTTCCAAATAAACTATCTGCACCCAAGTTTTTGCCTCAGGATCTTGGAAGAACCTAAATTAAGATACGCATCTGCCTTCTAACGTGTTCGTTGAGGTTCCTCTGGTTGACTACAGGGAGATTATATTTCTTCCTTAGTCTGTCCATTTTTTCCATAGATTTCCAGATGCCACTCTCTGTTCTATGGTATTTGAACAGCCCATTCCATAAGACTTGGTAACTGTCTGTGAGACTAGATGGTAAGGCCCTGAAATTCCTAGACGAAGAATCAAGCAATGCCCAGCTCATTCACTGGCAGGAAAAGATAGGCAGTTAGCTCATAATCCAATAATACAATGGCCTTATTTTTGTTTAAGGAGCTCCCTCTTCTCTCTTATCCCCCAATTAAACATGCTTCTATAAATCTCTTTAGAATTCCAAGTAGATGACACTCCTCTCCCTTTGTAAAATGAGAATTAGAATACCTACATATTGTACCATCCTAAAGAGAACCCCTTGTTTTTGTTTATTTGTTTGTTTTTGCCTTGATGAGAATCACCCTGACAATCTGTGTGAATATACATGTTATGCACTGAATGACAGAGATAGGAATAAAAAACCTGAGGTGAACGTCCCCTACTTTCTTTCTCTGTTCCCAGAATTGGGGACTGGGTTAAGAAGGTGCAAGCTAATGTCTTTAGGACACATTAATTACGGGGTTTATGAAATATCCCATAAATTCCACTTGATCTGAGGAGTCAAGATTTCCTCTGGACAGAGTAGTCCTGGGATTCAGTTCCTGTCTTGATATATTTTCACCCAAAAGGAACTTGTCTTCTTTCCCCAAAGCCGAGGAATTCCTAGGATTCATAGTGAATAGCTGATGAGATTTGTGGATTCAACAGCCCCCCAGCCCCAGTCTTCCTACTCCTATAGGGGAGGGGGGGTCAGGGCCCTCATCCCAGCTTGATCTTGTTTTTTGATAACTTAAAGATGCATATGAATAAAGATTATTCCAAATTAAATCCTGTATTTTGATAATTTAAAGGCGTATATGAATAAAAACTATTCTAGACTAAATTCAAACTCGACCCTGTTCATGACAATGGGTTCCAGAATTATAATAATAATATTGTCCAAAAGTTTCTCTTGGTTACTAATAATTGTCCTTGAGTTTATATTGTTTTTCCCCATGTACTCACTGCAGGAATTGCTTGTGTCTCTTTTTTTTTCTCTCTCTCTCTCTGAAGACAGCCCTTCACCTTTAACACTTGTGTGCCCACTGTGGATCAGGCATTGTGTTGTGTGCTTTAGGAAAATTACCTGATTTAATCTTCACAGCAACTAGGAAGAGTAAATGTCCTTTCTCCCATTTTAACAGATGCTAAACACAGACTTTAAAATTGAAGAAACAGAGTTAGAATCTATATTTAATTCCTTTTGCTGCAAAGTTCATGCCTTATATACTACACCATGTTCTTCTTTTGAAGGAAGACTTTGGGTCTGCTTTAAGTAGTTCATTGCATTTTATCATTTACCCTGACTACATCCCATATTCCCAACTTCTCACTTGGTCAGTCTTAAGCTCAGCTTCTCTTGATGAATAATAAGGAGATACTTGATGAGCCATTAGCCATTTTTTTTTTTTCTCATTAAACTGTTTTAATGGATCTCAAAATTCTGTGACAGATTTTTGGTCAAGTTGTTTCCATTAAAAAGTACTGATTTTAAAAACTAATAACTTAAAACTGCCACACACACACACACCAAAAAATGGTCCACAAAACATTCTCCTTTCCTTCTGAAGGTTTTACGATGCATTGTTATCATTAACCAGTCTTTTACAATTAAACTTAAATGGCCAATTGACACAAACAGTTCTGAGACTGTTCTTCCACCACTGATTAAGACTGGGGCCCTGAGAGTATGTAGCTGCTCTGAGATTCCTTCTATGACTGCTGTGTCCTATGGTAACCCCTGCCTTCACTGGGTCAGCACTGGGATAGGAAGACATCAAATGGGATAGAAGAAATAAATATTTTCTCTCCTGCTCTTTCCCATTTAGTTTCCTTCTTCACTTTGTAGGCTGTTCTGTTGATTGGTCTGTAAAGAAAATGGGCCAAAATATTCTTGGAAAATTACCTCCCCCAGGCCAGAACTGGGGAGACCAAGCAGGAAAAAACTATGTCACAGATGTCAATAGCAATTCCCTGATTCACTTTCCAAAAGATGAATTCTCCAAGGCTTTGACCAAGGTCTGTTTATTACTAGGGAGTCTCCCAAATGATGCTGCAAGGACTCATCACTTATTATCCCCTTTCTCTAAGGAGCTGGAGTATCAGTGGTTTTGATCCTAAGGATTGTGACTTCGGGGATTGTGTTAAACTCTAGAAAGAATTACCATTTTCTTTTCATGTGTTTAGGGGCTTGTATATATTTTTTGGATATAAGGTCCAAATTTGTCTTTACTTTCTTAAGGAAGCTATGACAGAGATTGCTAAGCATTTAGCAAATCTATTTTTTTTTTCTTCTTAGGCACACAGGTAGTGAAATCTCTAGTCCCCCTTGCAATTAGGTGCCGCCATGAGATCGAGTTCCACTCAATGGAGTTTGGGCAAGGGATGCATACCTCTTTTAGCCTCAACTATAACACTTGTATGAATTTTTCTTTTCTCTCTATCCCCTCATCTTGTGAGTATATGTCCATCTTGCAGGGTACTCTTGGTATCCACATCTTAAGGATAAAAAAATCCATGGCAGGTTGGGATGCTGAGTAACTGGCTTCAGTTCCTTCACCAGCTGAATTTGATGTGGATGAGAAATGCACATGTATCTTGACAGACTACTGAGTGTTTATCAGTTACAATGGTCAGTATTATCTATCATAACTATCAGGTCAAAGACCCAAAAGCGGTAAGAATGAATGCTAGGTTTCCTTATGTCTTCAGAGTTCAGAATGCTCTGCAACCATGACCAGGTCCCCCAAAAAGTCCAATCCTTTGATCTAGGCATTTACCCCATAGAGAAAGGGTTACACTTGACCAAAGTCACCTTATAAGTTTAGGAGGAGCTTGGGTTCCTAGTCAAGTCTTCTGATTCCTGCATTCTTATCATTTTACTTCCTAGCTCCATATTGTTTCAAAGAAAAACTACTGACCATCAGAGAAATGGGCATGTCAGCTTAACAAAAATTCTTAAGGAATTTCAAGGAACTCTTAAAAATGGCTTTCCTCGTGATCAACATTAATAAAATAGGAGTTGAATGGGTTTTGTTTGCTTACAGTCACATCCACAAGGATTTGGCTATGTGCAACAATAGTAGAAGTACTCAATAAATACATGTTGGGTGAAATAGTTGTTTGCATACAGGGATATATGGATATGTTGGGGGAGAATTGGCTTCAGCTGGTTAGGTCTGAGTCTCATGTAGCTAGAAGGACATTTTGATATCCACTCCTAAGACACAAAGGAACATCACCATTCCCTTCTTTATTCCCATTCTGGCATGCTCACAGTGTATCTGTAAGCCCCATCATAGAACAGATTCTGCAGGAAGGGCGGGGCATCATTCAATGCCCATCATTTTCCCAGAACGTCACTCATGTGGTCAAGAGCAGTGGGGGTGGGGGGGGACATGAAGGGCACTGAGGAATGAGGGCAGAAAGTTGGAAAAAATAACTTAGAGAAGTAGAGAGACAGGAAAAGAAAAAAATAAAGACTTCATTAAAACTATACATCCCCACAAGCTCCTTCAGAATGGTCTAGGACAAGATACCAAGGTTGCCACAAGAATGGTTGTGACAACAGCCTAAGAGGCCTCTTCCCTTGCCAAACACAGCTGCTCCCGTACCCACCTGACAAGGTGTGATGGTGCTCAAGCAAGTAGGTAAGTGAATATGTAGTCTGGCTGGAACTGCAGGAGTCTGCAAAAACATGGAAGGAGATAATGTTGGAGTGAAAGGCCAGACCCAGAGCTCAAAGGGCCTTGAGTGGAGGTCAACTATTTTGAATTACATGTTCATGGAGGATAAAGTTGTCCTACCTCACAACCCAAGTGCTTCTAGGCTGTGTTTCAGAGTTCATGTTCTCCAGATCTCTTAGGCCAGAAAGTTCTCTGCTCTCCTTCATGGACCTCAAATACTACAAAGGGACTTTCACAGCAAGTCTGTCCTGATGGTCAGCCCCAAACTTAAAGGGAAACAGCAAAATGGTTTCTTGAATGTCTGGACCATCTTGTAGCCTGGCATAATCTCCTTTACTCCAAATGTCCACCATTGTGATGATCCACCCAAAAATCATAATCCCAGGACTTCACATTTTATTCTTTTGGGAACATCACAACAGGCAACCACTGGGCACTGAAGTGAGATGCCTTATTACAGTCATTTGAATGAGGGACACAAGTTACAGGAGCAGATATTCTACTGGGGCAGTCATGGGAATTGTAGCAAGGGCTGAGAGAAACCTACCTATCTCATACAAGAAACTGCACAATATAGCGGGGACAGTACAGATGGGAACCATCTGCAGAGGGCTTGAAATGAAGCTCTTTGGTTGTGTCTTTATAGCAAGTTATAGTTCTTTATTAACAAGTTATTTTGCTACTCTGAGCCTCAGTTCTACATTAACAATGAAAACAATGTATGAAAATAATAATAATGATAACAAAATTTAATGAAAACTACCTATGTGCCTAGCCTTGCTCTAAGAACACAGCATGCATGATATAATTTAATCTTCCCAGCAATAACATGTTAGGAATTACTATTATGCCCTTAATAGTTAGGTAATGTGATTATTTTTCTAATAGTATCTTATACCACAAGTCTGTTCTAGGAATTTATATAAACTTATCTAAAGACAAAGCATCATTTTAATAATAATAAATCACACTTTGGAGATTCCTCCTCTATTTGATTACATCTATCTATCACCTATCAACATCTGCCTTGACTTTCCATTGTCCTAGTGCATCTGCTATGTTACCAAAGCATATTTTAAATGACAATATTAAAACACCTAACAGCTCTATTGTTAATCATTGCATATATGCCTTTCCCATGACTGTGAATTCCACCTGCTCATTGAACAACAATATTGTATATGTCTTTACACCTCTACTAACTAGAACACCTTATGTGTTCTATAAACATTTAAGAAGATCTGATTGTAGTTAATCATATATTAGGTATTTACCATATATCAGGCAGTATGCCAAGAACTTTAAAAACATTATTCTGATATAATCCTTACTATAATACTATGCAGTCTCACAATTAAGTATGCATTAGTATCACAAGGAGGGCTTGTTAAAACACAGAACTCTGAGTCCCATGTCCAAAATTTCTGATTTAGTAAATCTGGAGTGGGGACCTAAGAATTTACATTTCTAACAACTTACAGGTGATGCTGGTGTTGCTGGACTAGGGACCATACTGAGCATCATTGCTATAGTTACCATTTGCATTTTAGAGATAAGAAAATTAATCTCAAATTGTTGAATAACTAGATGTATTGATTTTCTAAGGCAGCTATAACAAAGTACCATATACTGAGTGGCCTACACAACAGAGATCTATCTTGTCATAATTCTGGAGACTGGAAGCCCAAGATCAAGGTATTGGCAGCATTGGTCCCTTCTGAGGGCTGTGAGAAGAGGGCCTGTTCCAGGTGTCTCCTTGGCTTCTGGTGGACTGTGGACAGTCTTTGGTGTTCCTTGGCTTGTAGAACCATCACTCTGATCTCTCTCTTGACGTCCATCTGGTGTCCTTTCTCTCTCCCTGTCTCTGTCCATATTGTCCCTTTCTATAAAGAACACCAATCATATTGGATTAGGGCCTACTTTAATGACTTCCTATTCACTTAATTACCTTTTTAAAGACTCTATCTCCAAATAAAGTCATATTCCTAGATACTAAAGGCTAGGACTTGAACTGATGAACTTTGAGGGAACACAGTTCAACCATGATACCAGCCCAATCTCAAGGCCGTACACCCAATAAGCATTAGAGATAAGATTGAATCCCAAGACTGTCTGATTCCAGAGCCCACACTTGTAATCATTTCACTGATTTGTCTCATTGTTGAATTAAGTAAGTGAATAAATATACAGGTAGATCAAAGAAATTGCTAGAGGAAAAGTAATTAAAGCCATGCTTTTATGTCAAGTGACAAAAAAAAAACCCACCACCAACAACAACAAAAAACAACAAAGCTCTTCTCCTGGTACCCTGCAAAGCACAGGAGACAGTTGAACTGTGACATCCTCATTGGTCTGATGGATGATACAAGAGTGCAGACAGATATGACTTTTCCTAGTGCACAACTTTCATTCAAAGTGTCCCAGTCAAGAAGTTTGACTTTTCTGTCTTATTGACAAATACCACAGAATTTTGGGGCCTCAAATTAAAAAGTTTCCATTTGGATTGACAAAGAAGAAGTCAAACTCTCACTTTTTGCAGATAATATGATACTTTATGTGGAAAACCTAAAAGATCCCACTCCAAAACTGGAATTTAGTAGTGTCAGGATATAAAATCAATGTAAAGGAATTGGTTGCATTTCTATACACCAACAACAAGATAGAAGAAAGAGAAATTAAGTAGTCAATCCCATTTATAATTGCGCCCAAAACCATAAGATACCTAGGAATAAATCTAACCAAAGAGGCAAAGAATCTGTACTCAGAAAACTATAGAACACTCATGAAAGAAACTGAGGAAGACAAAAAGAAATGGAAAATGTTCCATGATCATGGAGTGGAAGAACAAATACTGTGAAAATATCTATGCTTCCTAGAGCAATCCATACATTTAATGCAATACCTATCAAAATTCTATCAACTTTTTTCAGTGAAATGGAACAAATAATCCTAAAATTTATATGGAACCAGAAAAGATCCCAAATAGCCAGAGGAATATTGAAAAAGAAAACCAAAGCTGGTGGCATCACAAGTCCAGATTTCAAGTTCTATTACAAAGCTGTAATCATCAAGACAGTATGGTACTGGCACAGAAACAGACTCATAGATCAAAGAAACAGAATAGAGAGCCCAGAAATGGAACCTCAATTCTATGGTCAACTAATCCTCAACAAAGCAAGAAAGAATGTCCAATGGAAAAAAGACAGTCTCTTCAACAAATGGTGTTGGGAAAATTGGACAGCCACATGCAGAGGAATGAAACTGGACCATTTCCTTACACCACACACCAAAACAGACTCAAAGTGTATGAAATACCTCAATGTGAAACAGGAATCCATCAAAATCCTTGAAGAGAACACAGGCAACAACCTCTTTGACCTCAGCTGCAGCAACTTCTTCTTAGAAACATTGCCAAAGTTAAGGGAAGCAAGGGCAAAAATGAACTATTAGAAGTTCATCAAGGTAAAACGCTTTTGCACAGCAAAGGAAACAGTCAACAAAACCAAAAGACAACTGACAGAATTGAAGAAGATATTTGCAAATGACATATCAGATAAAGGGCTAGTATCCAAAATCTATAAAGAACTTAACAAACTCAACACCCAAAGAACAAATAATCCAATCAAGAAATGGGCAGAAAAAGAAGACATCCAGATGGCCAACAGACACATGAAAAAGTGCTCCACATCACTCTCCATCAGGGAAATACAAATTAAACCACAATGAGATATCACCTCACAACAGTCAGAATGGCTAAAATTAACAAGTCAGGAAATGACAGATGCTGGCGAGGATGCGGAGAAAGAGGAACCCTCCTATATATGTTGGTGGGAATGCAAGCTGGTGCAACCGCTCTGGAAAACAGTGTGGAGGTTCTTCAAAAAGTTGAAAATAGAACTACCCTATGACCCAGCAATTGCACATCTGGGTATTTACCCTAAAGATACAAATGTAGTGATCTGAAGGGGCACGTGCACCCGAATGTTTATAGCAGCAATGTCTACAATAGCCAAACTATGGAAAGAACCTAGATGTCCATCAACAGATGAATGGATAAAGAAGATGTGGTATATATACACAATGGAATACTATGCAGCCATCAAAAGAAATGAAATCTTGCCATTTGCAACGATGTGGATGGAACTAGAGGGTATCATGCT
>PISX010028200.1:0-21890 GCA_004024625.1 Mellivora capensis
CCCTCCCCAATGTCCATTACCCCACCCCCCTTTCCCGACCCCCCTCCCCCCAGCAACCCTCAGTTTGTTTTGTAAGATAAGAGTCACTTACGGTTTGTCTCCCTCCCAATCCCATCTTGTTTCTTTTCTTCTTTTCCTACCCCCCTAGTCCCCCATGTTGCATCTCCACTTCCTCATATCAGGGAGATCATATGATAGTTGTCTTTCTCCGATTGACTTATTTCACTAAGCATGATACCCTCTAGTTCCATCCACGTCGTTGCGAATGGCAAGATTTCATTTCTTTTGATGGCTGCATAGTATTCCATCATGTATATATACCACGTCTTCTTTATCCATTCATCTGTTGATGGACATCTAGGCTCTTTCCATAGCTTGGCTATTGTAGACATTGCTGCTGTAAACATTCGGGTGCACGTGCCCCTTCGGATCACTACGTTTGTATCTTTAGGGCAAACACCCAGGCATCCACGTTTTTAATAAACCACCAACGCAACTGTATCACAGGTAGCCTCAGAGCCTCACGTTGAAAAACCTTGCTACAGAATAAACATGGAGTTCTCTGTACACAGTGATGACAATATTGCCCCCAATACAGCAGGAACACGGAGACATCCCATCAAGAGATAAAGACAGGGCTCCTACGAAGCCCACCATTCACCCAACACCCACCGAACCAGGTTCCACAGGCAGACACATGGTAGGGGCACCCATGGCCCTCGGCTTGGAAACTCCGTGCTGCCCTGAGCAGCCAGCCACCACCAGCCAGGTCTTCCTTTGAGCACCCACTATGCGTGGTACCCGACATGATTGATCCCCCTTGTGAAAATCTCTGTCTGCCCTACATAGCCTCAGGCCCTTTAAGTCCCAGTATACCCTGTGTCTGTCTTCCATTACGGCAATTAACACCTCCACACACGCACACATCCATACACTGAAGGTTCCTAAACTAGCACAGTGTAGGAGCTCAGTATCTTTTTGTAATAAATAACAATGACTAATGATGATCTTAGAATCCCTTGTTGGAAAGACTTATGAAAATGAAGCAATTTCCAACACCCTCCAGTGTAGCGACTTCCTACTTCCACTACAATAAAGTTGTATTAAAACAAACTGGGTCATTTATTTCAATGAGACATTCATTAATGCAAGACGATCATCAAATCTCTAACACCCTAGCCTATCACCAACATTAAACTTTCAAATAGTTTAATTAAGGTTACATGGAAGCTCAGTGACTGCTTATGACTAGAGCCTTTTCCCATCACCAGGATTCAATAGTACCCCCCGCCCCAAAGATAGAGGAAACGGATTCAGTGGTCCCCTTCGCCCCCACCCCAACCACCCACACTGAATGTAAGTAGGCATTTTTGAAAGCTCCCATCCACAGTCTCCCAAAAAAATCTGCTCACCTCTGGCCAGCCTTATTCTAAATACTGGGCACAGAACCATGAACAGGGCACACAAAAACACCTGTCCTTGGAAAATTTACCATTCTAGAGCATTTTTAAGAGGTACTTTGACCTAAAACCAGAAGCCTAATCTGCTCTCCCTCGAGTCCCTGATGCCTCCCTGCTAGGACAAAATTTTTTTTTTTTTTAACCAACTTTACCATGGGACTCACCATGATTTGGAGGCAGAAAACTACATTTCATGTTTGTGCTAAAGACTAGGGACAAGTGAACAGAGACAAGCTCATTGCCGGGCCATGGTTTAATTATTCAAGTCAGAGAGCTGCTATTTCCTTTTCTTTATGTCTGGACGTGAAGTGTGGCCTTGCAATCAGGCTCAGATGGGGAATTGTAATTTGTTTCTGTACACTACAGAGTGTCGGGAAGAGGGGCACCTGGCTGGTTCAGTCAGTAGAGCGTGCAACACCTGATCTCAGGGTAAGGAGTCTGAGCCCCACGTTGGGGGTTAGAGCTTTCTTTAAAAAAAAAAAAAAAAAATTAAAGAAGATTCAAAGATTGTCCAAAAAAGCACCGACTACCCAGAGGTAGGTGCCTCGGGGCCTGTGAGGGCAGAATCTGTACAGGGGTTCACTCACGGCTAAGTCCTTCAGGGAGCACCTCCTAAAGGCCCCTCCTGCCCCTGCTTCCCTTCCAGGCTTTCACTATTATCTTCCGCAGGAGCAACTCAGGCTGCTCTTATCTCCCAGGCATCTCAAATGCTATTTTAGCTTCAAGCACATGAGATTTAGCTTTTGTCCAAAGCCTAAAGAGCTGGGAACACCAATGAAAAGGAGAACACGCAATTAACTCCTTTTATCGATTTCCCCAGTTAAGTCCCAAGACTGAACAAATGGGATCAGATTGCAAAAGATTAAACTTCTACCTCAAAGGGCCCATTTCTATCATCAAGATCTCTCTACCACCTGAGCTGGATCTCAGTCCTTTGCCTCCTCTATAAGGCATCCAGCTTTCGAGGCTGACTTCATCTGGCTTGAGGTTAGCCTGACAAAAAAAGGGCAGGAGGCAAGTGTTACCACCATGTTACCGATGAATAAGCTGAGGCATAGGTAGGAGAAGACGGCAGAGTTTGGTTTTCTTTTAAAAATACTATATTAAAAAAAAATCAGTAGGACGCCTGAGTGGCTCAGTGGGTTGGGCCGCTGCCTTCGGCTCAGGTCATGATCCTAGGGTCCTGGGATCGAGTCCCACATCGGGCTCCTTGCTGAGTGGGGAGCCTGCTTCTCTCGCTGCCTCTGACTGCTTATGCACGCTGACAAATAAAATCTTTTAAATCTTTTAAAAATATCACTATATTTTAATACTGAATTTGTGTTAAAATTTGGACAATGCACAAAACATCGAGTCAGAGCTGCCCAAAGAGAAAGAAAAGCTCATGTCTCAACTAGGGCCCAGAAGCTCAGCTAACGGACTCCCAGGCAGCCTTTACACCCATCCCGCCATCATCCTGGGTGGGTCCAGTCTGATGTGCCACACATGGACAGAGGGGAGGAGCCCATCCAGACATCAGGAGGCAGGGAGGAAGACTGTGACAACTGCTATCTTTAATAGATGGGCACTGGAAACTACAAAATTCATTTCCTCGCTGGGTCATTTTCCCCAAAACCCTCGTGCTTGGCACAAGGGATTACACTGTGACCAAGAAAAATAACGTGTTCAGTAAGAATTCATGCCAACTGCTGTCATTTAGACCAAAAAATAGTCTTCCGACTGTAGCACATTCCATGAGCACGAGCCAGGGAGGCAGAGAGGGAAAAGAGGAAGACCCAAGAGCACCAGACAGACACCCCTCCGCCCAGGAGGTCCAGCGCAGGGTGGACCTCCTGGGCAGCCCTAGCCCAGAGCAGAGCTGCTCGCCAGGCTGCTGTTCTCCTCCAAGACAGGCTCTGGACGCTGAACCCCGCAGCGGTTCGAGCAGGCCAGGCTCTGAAGGTGGCAGACCTGAGGTCAAGCTCCGGCTCCCCTACGTCCTGCCCGTCTCACTCTGGGGGAGGGAAGGGCCCTGAGGCCCAGACTCTGCATCTGTACAACAGAGATCCCAGAACACTCGTGTACCGCCCTCACAGGGGCATTGGAAGTGACTGAATGTTTAAAGCGGTCAGCAGAAAGCCTAACATGGAACATGTGCTTTCCGTGTTAACTATTTTCTTAAAGATTTTATTTATTTATTTGACAGACAGAGATCACAAGTAGGCAGAGCAGCAGGCAGAGAGAGAGGGGGAAGTAGGCTCCCTGTTGAGCAGAGAGCCTGATGCAGGGCTCGATCCCAGGACCCTGAGATCATGACCTGAGCTGAAGGCAGAGGCTTAACCCACTGAGCCACCCAGGTGCCCCTTAACTATTATTACTAAACAGAGTAAGGCTTTAGAGGACTTCTACCTTCTCCAACTATCCCTGGTAAAGGATATTAAATTTCCAAACTATCACAAATCAATGATTTAGGAAAACAGTAAGAACAAAACATTACAAACAAAAAATAATCCCCAGAAAAATCATGTGCTTGACAGTCCAAGCAACGTCAAATTTATTTCTCACGTTACTTCCAAAGCTGCTCTAGTTCTCCGAGGTCCCCAGGACAGCACTTACAAGGCTCACTGTGTGAAAGGTACCCACGTAATCCTCAAAGAGCCCAGAGGGGCAGACAGGCTTCCAAGGGCTGCTGGCTTCTAATTAAGGGGTAACTGAGGCCTCAGGGAGAATCAGGGTTATGTAATAGAATTATATAACCCCGTTCCCAATTCAGACATTTGTCTGAACTGGACAAGCATGTTCACGTGTCAGCTGATTCCTTCAGAAGCTTCAACTCACACTGCCCTAGAGGGAATTTGGCAAAGACATGAAGGACCAGAACAGAACAAAGAGCTCATCCTTCTACTCGAGGGCTGGTGCCACCACACCTGGGAGCAAAAATGCAGTGGTCGTAGAAGGGTGGGAGGTGCTAGGAGACCCAGGCTGGCATTAGGTCAACAGGGGGAGGGTGTGCTTGGTGGTTGTCTCTCCAGTGAAGCCCATGGGAGGCTTCCCAAGATCTGGTTTGTGTAGACAACCTGCCTTTGCCGAAGAAACCTGCCCACTCCTTTCCTCATACCCAGGAAGCTCCCAGACACTCCACACAGTACTCTGGAAGTCACAGATGTAGCCGAGAAAGAACGTGAAAGCCATGAAGACAGACGGATCTGGGTTCTGGGGGTAACAGGCAGTTCGGTCTCAAACAAGTCCCGTTCCTGCTCAGAGTCTCCGATTCCTCATGGTACAAGAGGGAGCAAAGCTGAAATTCCTGTCCCACCCCAGCTCCATGATTTGCTGGCCCACTCAAGTGCACCTCTGTTTGCCCTTGGCATTCACAGACACCTGACTCTCCACACCTGCACCTGTGTCCTTTGCGCAGTCATACCTGCCCTATCAGCGACCATGGCTCACCACTGATCCTGCCCCACAAGGTGGGATAATGGCCTGACAGCTTGCTCTCGCAGCATCTCACTTACCCTGCGAGGTGTCTCCCCCCTCCCCATGCATACACATCTCACAATACTCAGACAGGAGCAAGGCCTTGGCTTATCTTCCCAAAAAATTTCTGTGGGAATGAGTCTTAAGGCTAGACTCAATTAGCCTTATGTAAGGAGGCCTACAGTTATGTAACTTCTACTTGAAAAAAACTTAACATTCCCAAGCTACCCAATATATAAATATAGGGCATCTACCATGACCAGGCCCTAAAAGTGTCCCCCCAAAGCATCCCTGTCCTCAGCTGATGCTTTACTACTTATTAAATCCACTTAGTATACGAGGTCTAATCATTAGAATGGCTTCAAAATCTTACAGAACAGTCTAGAAACATTACATGTTTAAAGCCCCGTTATCAAATATCTGTACTTGTAACATGTTGGGGGATTTTTAGGAGCAGTGAGTGAATATTCTTCTTGTGAGAGATATAACTATGTGAAGTTTTGGGGGGTTCTACTACTTTTTAAATGTAGCGTTTAACTGTCTCCCTGTCACTTTTGAAACAAGAGGGTTGGAACGTTTCCAGCTACAACTAATCATAGATGACAAGACAAAGAAATGAGTAACAGCATTACTCCTCCTTCCATCTACCCAGTCCTATCCAGCTTCCCCATCTGTCCAGGACTTAGATACTGAATTAAAATACAGTGATTTTCCGGGGCACCTGGGTGGCTCAGTGGGTTAAAGCCTCTGCCTTCGGCTCAGGTCGTGATCCCAGGGTCCTGGGATCGAGCCCCACATTGGGCTCTCTGCTCAGCGGGAAGCCTGCCTCCTCCTCTCTCTCTGCCAACTTGTGATCTCTGTCAATAAAATCTTTAAAAAAAACCAAATACAGTGACTTTCCAATTAAGTAGCTACTTTCTTTAAAGAAGATTCAAATGGATTAAATTTAAGAAATAGTGAAGAGTTCAGGATAGACTCCCCAAAATAATCATGCCATACATCCCTTTGTTCCTAGAAGATCAAAGCTCTTAGCTATAGGATGCAGCAATTACCCTCCCTCCAAAGATGTGGCTACTTTTCTTTCACTCTCGATCCCCCAAGTAACATGCGGAGAGATTTATCCCCTTACCAGCCTTCCTCTGGCTGCATAGATGGAGAACTGCAGGTGCACAGTGGCCTTCATAAGTTTCTAATCAACAGCCATCATCTAGGGGCTCACAGAGTGTCTTCAGAAGAAAAGTTCGCTGCTATTAAATGAGTAATTGTGCAACAGGATGCTGGTTTCTGAAAATCCAAGAGAAAAGCTCAGACAGGAACCAAGTCCTTTGGGCAATAAAGGACACAGGCTTGGTATCACTGACCCATGCTGGAATTGGGTCACTTTTATAGCAAGAGGCAGCTTCAGCTCCAACTCCCCAAAATGACTTGCAGCATTTATTGAGTTCCCTAGCATGTCAAGTTCTTGATTAGTATGGTGGGAGACAAAGGCAAACAAGCCAGTCCCTGACCTCAGGGAACTTAACCATTAGTCCAGTTAGAACAGTGGTTCTCAAAGTGTGGTCCCTGGATCTGGAGCATCTTCTTCACCTGGAAGCCTAGGACAAGTGCACAGCCTCAGACGCCATCCTGGACCAGACAGATCAGAAGCTCTGGGGCAGGACCTGGGAATCTGTTTAACAAGCCTTCTGGGCAATTCTGGGACACACCAAAGTCTGAGAACTGAGGTACCAAAAATAGAGCAAAGTCAATGACAGATAGCATCAGTATCTATGATGGCCTTTAGATACAAACACATCTCATACATAATCCACACATAAAGCCCAACCTTTCTGACAGTAACACATCTGACTGCTACAAGCATTTATGTGTTAAGCCCAGCAATTTGACAGTTTGTTAGGAGGTAAGCCAGCATTAGTCCTGTCCTCTTTGAGAAAAGCAAACTCTGAATATTCATTTGTGTATTTGGAAACTCATTTCAAAATGCCCTCCATTAGACTGTAACAAGAGACAAAGAAGAACACTATATATTAATAAAGGTGACAATCCAAGAAGATAGAACAGTTGTAATATTTATGCACGTAGCATGGGAGCACCCAAATGCATCAATTTAAAGAAAAACAAAAGAACTAATTGATAATACACTAATAGTAGTTTTTTAGCACTCCACTTACATCAAAGGACAGATCATCTAAACAGAAAATCAACAAGGAAACACTGGCTTTGAATGACCCACTGGAACAGATAGATTAACAATCACACTGGAACAGATAAATTAATAGATAAATTCAGAACACTTCATCCTGAAACAGGAGAACACATTCAAGTGCACATGGAACACTGTCCACAATCATCACACATAAGGACACAAGACAAGCCTCAACAAATTCAAGAAAATCAAAGTCCTACCATGCACATTTTCTGACCACAACTCAATGAAACTAAGTCAACCACAAGAAAAAAATCTAGAAGACCATAAATACATGGAGGTTAAATAACATGTTAGTAACCAATGAATGGGTCAACCAGGACATAACATAAAAAAAAAATACATGGAAACAAAGGAAAATGAAAACACAACAGTCAAAAATATTTGGGATGAAGCAAGAGCAGTTCTAAGATGGAAGTTTAAAATTTATAGGCCTTCCTCAAAAGGCAAGAAAAATCTCCAACAACCTAACCTCACACCTAAAGGAGCCAGAAAAACAAATGAAGCCTAAAGCCAGCAAAAGAAAGGAAATAAAGATTAGACTAGAAATAAATGCTATAAAAAACTTGAAAAAAAATTAGATCAGTGAAACCAGGAGCTGTTCTTTGAAAAAATAAGATTGATAAACATTTAGCCAGACTTATCAAAAAGAGAAAAGGACCCAAATAAATAAAATCAGATAAGACAGAACAACCAACACCACAGAAATACAAATTATAAGAGATTATGGGAAACTGTACACCCACAAATTGGACAACCTAAATGAAATGGATAAATTCCTAGAAGCATCAAACTGAAATAGGAAGAAATGGAAAACTTGGACCACTAACCAGCGAAGAAATTAAATCAGTCATCAATAAACTCCCAGCAAACAAAAGACCAGGACCACCAGATGGCTTCAAGGGGGAATTCTACCAGTCAAAGAAAGGTTAATACTCCATTCTTCTAAAGCTGTTCTTTAAAAAAGAAAAAAAGAAAGAAAAGGAAAATTTAATTCATTCTATGAGGCCAGCATTACCCTGATACCAAAACCAGATAAAAATACCACCCTGCCCCGCCCTCCTGGCAAAAATAAAACAAAAAACATCTTACAGGCCAATATCTGATGAACCTAGATACAAAAATCCTCAACAAAATACTAGCAAGCTGAATCCAACAATACATTAAAAGAATCATTCACCACAGCCAAGTGGGACTTATTCCTGGATTGCAAGAGAGGTTCAATATTCAAGTCAATCAACATGATACATTAACATGAGAAAGTAAAAGAACAATATCATTTCAACAGATGAAGAAAAAGCATTTGACAAAGTACAACATCTATTCATATTAAAGCCCTCAACAAAGTAGGTTTAGAGAGAGAACACCCAATCTAATACAGGCCATATATGGCCTTAACACACAGATATCATCATCCTAAATGGAGAAAAACAAAGCTTTTCTTCTATGACCAGGAACAAGACAGGGCTGTCCACTCTTACCACTGGAAGTCCTAGCCCCAGCAATTAGGCAACAAAAAGAAAAGGCATATGAATCAGCAAGGAAGAAGGCAAACTTTATTTGCAGAGGACATGATGTTAAATATAGAAAACCTCAAGGACTCCATCAAAAAAAAAAAATACACGTATTCGGTAAAGTCACAGGATATAAAAATCAATGTCCAGGAATCTGCTGCATTTCTATATACCAGTAATAAGGCAGCAGAAACAGAAATTAAAGAATTAATCCCATTTGCAATGCACCAAAAAAACCTAAGATGCCCAGGAATTAACCTAACCAAAGAATGAGAAACCTGTACTCTGAGAACTGTAAAACAATGATTAAAGACTCTGAAGACGACACAAAGAAATGGAAAGACATTCCATGCTCACAGACTGGAAGAACAAATGTTGTTAAAATGGCTATACTACTCAAAGCAATCTACACATTTAAGGCAATCCCTACCAAAATACCACCAGCATCTTTCACAGAGCTAGAACAATCCTAAACTTTGTATGGAACCACAAAGGGCCCCGAATAGCCAAAGCAATCCTGAAAAAGAAAAGCAAAGCTGGAGGCATCACCATTATGAATCTCAAATTTTGTTGTAAAATTGTAGTAATCAAGACAGCATGGTACTGGCACAAAAACAGACATAGTTCAAAACAGAAAACCCAATATATATACAATGGAATACTATGCAGCCATCAAAAGAAATGAAATCCTGCCATTTGCGACAACATGGATGGAACTAGAGGGTATTATGCTGAGCGAAATAAGTCAATTGGAGAAAGACAATTATCATATGATCTCCCTGATATGAGGAAGTTGAGAGGTAACGTGGGGGGTTTGGGGGGCAGGAAAGGAATATATGAAACAAGATGGGATCAGGAGGGAAACAAACCATAAGAGACTCTTAATCTCACAAAACAAACTGAGGGTTGCTGGGGGGAGGGGGTAGGGAGAGGGTGGTTGGGTTATGGACATTTGGGAAGGTATGTGCTATGATGAGTGCTGTGAAGGGTGTAAACCTGGTGATTCACAGACCTGTACCCCTAGGGCTAATGATACATTATGTGTTAATAACAAAATAAAAAATAAAAAAAAAGAACAGAAAACCCAGAAATGAACCCACAATTGTATGAGCAGTTAATTTTTGGACAAAGCAGGATTGAAGGGAAAAAACAGTGTCTTTAACAAATGGTGTTGAGAAAACTGGACAGCAACATGCAGAAGAATGAAACTGGACCACTCTTTCACCCTACACAAAAATAAATTCAGAATGGATTAATGAACCTAAATGTGAAACCTGAAACCATAAGTCTTTGAGGAAAGCACAAGCAGTAATTTCTCTGACATTGGCCGGAGCAACTTCTTTCTAGATAGGTCTCCTGAGGCAAGACAAACAAAAATATACTGTTGTGACTACGTCAAAATAAAAAGCTTCTGGACAGTGAAAGAAACAATCAACAAAATTAAGGCAACCCACAGAACGGGAGAAGACACTTACAAATGATGTATTTGATAAAGGTTAGCAACCAAAATATATCAAGAACTTACACTATGGTGAGTGCTATGAATTGTGTAAGACTGGTGACTCACAGACCTGTACCCCTGAAACAAATACATTTAATGTTAGTTTAAAAAAAAACAAAAACGTACAGACCTCCACACTCAACAAATAACCTAATTAAAAAATGGGCAAAAGACAAAGATATTTTTCTGAAGACGACACAGATGGCCAATGGACATGTGAAAAAATGCTCAACATCACTGATCATCAAGGAAATACAAATCAAAAGTGAAACATCACCCCACACCTGTCAGAATGGCTACAATCAGCCACACAAGAAGATGCTGGAGAAGGACGTGGTCAAAGGGGAGCCCTCCTGCACTGCTGGTGGGAATGCCACTCTGGAAAACAGTAGGAAGGGTCCTCAAAAAGCTAAAAATAGAACTATCTTACAACCCAGCAACTGCATTACCAAGTATTTACACAAAAACAGTAACTCAAAGGGATACACGCACCCCTATGTTTATAGCAGCATTTACTTAAAATAGCTAAATTATGGAAACAGCTTAAGTGACCATCCAACTGATGAATGGATAGAGAAGATATGATACAGAGGAATATTATTCAGCCATAAAGAATGAAATCTTGCCATTTGCAATGACGTGGATGGATCTAGAGAGTATTACGCTAAGTGAAATAAATCAGAAAAACATACCATACGATTTCATTCATATATGGAATTTAAGAAACATGAGAAAAGGGGAAAAGACAGAACCAAGAAACAGACTGTTAACTATAGAGAACTGATGCTTACCAGGAGACCGGGAGGGAGGAGGGTGGACGGATGGGTTAAATACGAGATGGGGATTAAGGAGTGCACCTGTGAGGATGAGGACCGGGTGCCGTATGGAAGTATTGAATCACTAGTATTATACTGTAGTTAACTAGTGTTATACTGTATGCTAAAGGACTGGAATTTAAGTAACTTTTTTTAAATGCCCTTTGTTAAGTCATGATCAAATACATTCTTTGGTCCCAATTTGGGAGTGAAAAAAAAGGACTTAAGTGAGGATGGTTGTGAACAAGTTCCTATAAAAAGCCAGCAGTTAATTTCTACAACTAAGTCCAGGGAAAACCTCAAGCTCCCCAAGCCCACCATGAATCGTAAGCTCTGAGCTTTTCCCGAAAAGTCCTTCCAGAAGAGCCAACATCCTACACCTCCACCTGAAGCCAGTCTCCGAAGGCCTGGGAAAGCACTTCCAGCCCCACTGCCTGACCAAGAACAGGTCTCCATGAGCTCTAAGCACATACATGAAAGTCCAGAAGATATCAGTTAAACATTTTTTTTTAAGGTTTATTTATTCCACAGAGAGAGCAAGAGCACGCACAAGCAGGCGGGGAGGCACAGGGAGAGTAAGAAGCAGGCTCCCCGCCGAGCAGAGTGCCCACTGGGGCTCAGCCCAGGATCAGGACCTGAGCCAAAGGCAGATGCTTAACTGACTAAACCACCCAGGCACCCCTCCCGGTTAAACACTTTGAAGACTAACTTTGGATTATATAATTCTACACAACATACCATTGCCCCCTTTCTCCCTGGGAGTCTGGTTTTCTTCCTTTCTAGAACTAAAACCTGTATTCTGGAAAATAGGAGAATTAATACCTAAGTGCTCCTTACAAGCTCTGGGAAGCCCAGACAAAGGAAGTGCATAAAGAAACAAGGCCATTATTTTCTGTCTGTAGGCCCCAGCACTGCCCAGCTGAGCAGGGGAAGGAAAAGCTACACTTCAACAATGCCCAAAGAGCTTCCCAGCTTCAGCTCCTGAGCAGGGCCGATTCTATTACTAAAAAATCCCCTCCTCTTTCAGACTACCTCCGCTGCCTGGGGCCTGAGCCCACAGACCAGGTCTCTGGCTTATGTAACTTCCCCACCACGTGGCACACAACAGGCCTTGCGTCCAAGGGGCTCACCGTTCAGTACTCTAACCATTTACTGTACAAAGGAGCAAAATTAGGGCTGCCCATCCCATCTCCTCCTGCAGTGCTGGGTTTCACATGGAGAAGAAAAGGGTAATGGATTCAAGTGGATGACAGCCATACATTACCCCGCACTTAATGAAAATGGCCTTTTCATTACTGCCTAGCCTCCTACACTCAGTACAATCAAGAAAATGTTCGTCAAATGATTCTAACTCAATAGAATATAATCAACCTTAAAAAAAAATGCTGAGACCAGCCAGGAGGACCAACTGTCTCAGTATTTATCTAAGACTTTCCCAATTCAACACTTGAAGTCCCTGGTCTGGAGAAACCACAGTCCTAGGCACCCCAGGACCATCATTCATCCCCAGACCATCAGATCCTAGTCTGTGACTATAGGGAAAATGTGCAGGCGGCACCATGTTTCCCAATCTGAATCCCAGCCAATCTCAGAAGGATCATGGCCTTGAGTACCTTAGAATAAGCAGCTCCGGGTGTGAGGAAAATGCAGCTAAGAGCTGGGAGCCAAGGCTCGTGGTTTCACACCACGGCCATGTTTGAGAATCCCCTAGAGGGCTTGCTAAACATATCCTCCCCCCCAAGATTCTGAGCCATAGGCCTGGCACACATGCATGTGCATTTCTGACAAGCTCCCAGGTGCCCCTGATGCTGGTCACAGACTACACTAGAAACCGTGATTGTGTAGCCCATCGCTCATCCTTAGACTTCCTAACAAAGCTTGAATCAAGCAGGGGCCTCCCTGAATCTGTTTCTTCATCCCTACGTGTACTCGGTCCCTGAACTCTCCTCAAATGCTGGGTTTTCTCGATCTCTCAATTTCAGCATGAAGAACCACCTGGAAGACTTGTTAGAACAGACTTCTGGGCTCTAGCCCACTTATTTTGATCCAGCAGGTCTGAGGCAGGCCCAGGGAGGTGGGTTCCAGCAAGCTCTGGAAGCGTGCGGATGCTGAGAGCACTGCTCGCCAACACACAGGGGCCCCCGGACAGCATTCAGATCCACTGCGAACATGGAGCCAAGGAGCAAGTATGCTACAGGCTCTTCACATCTTCCAGCTTAGTATTTTTTTTTAATCCTCAAATTCTATTTTCTCTCCTGACTCGTTACACCAACAGCTGCATTCCATCTCCCCAAACTTTTGGTCTGCGGATTCGCAGATTGCTGTCGCTGCAGATCGAGTATAATCCCCCGGGGCTGGAGAAGTTCTGTACTCAGTGGGCTGCCCAGTTCCCACGGCAGGGCCAGAGAGAAAAGTCCGGAAGAAAGGACGGTCTCTGCCCTCTAAAGAGCAGACGCAGAGATGCAGGAGTTTGCAGGAAGTCCAGAGTCAGCGAAAAGAACTAGTGCTCTTCATCTGAAGCAGAAAGTACGGATAACATGTCTCCCCTCCCCCATTCAAGGGAGGATGCAAGGAAACAAAACCCACTAACATAAACCAACCCAAGTTGTTCAAGTCAGGCACAGCTCTACTCCTGCCCTGTTTCAAGATTTCCTTCCAGGGCTTCATAGAAAATTTATAGGAGAAAATAGGATTAGCTAGAAGGGACCTTGCCAACAAGAAAAAAATTTTTTTAGTTTGCTTTGGATACCTTCTAATACATACAAATATCCTAAAATGAGATGATTAACTAGACTCTGCCCCCACAGTAGCCTAAGAAGAGGGAAGCCTGGGGGGAGTGGGCAGGGAGAGAGGAGGTAACAGCCTTCTCATAACTCTGAATGCTGGGTTTGCCAAGAAGAGTATTTTTAAAATATCCACCTTCCAAGCTCATGGGACATCCAGGAAGGTATTAAACAAGAAATACCACTATGTACTCCACAAACAGAATGCTATATACACACACACACTTGTTAAATCTCAAGAATTTAAGCAATCCACTTCAGCTTTTAGGATATTGAGAAGAAACAAGGATTCATTGAATGGTACTTCTGTGGTTTCCTTTGGGGACAGAGTACCATGTTTGATGCTGGTCAGCTTCCCCACCTTCATGGTACGTATTTCTTCTTGAGGGCGCCCTCAGAGTCTAAAAGGTGGAAAACACTTGGATGAGGTTGAAAGCTAGGTCTGCTCAAGACTAGCTTCACACAGAGCCCATGCCCCACGGGGTCGCACAGCTGGCTACCCAGAAAGTCCCTCCTCAGCTAAGAAACAAGAGGATTCCAGAGTCCGTTTCCCGAAACCCTTCCCTAACTCATGGAGAGGCGAGCAGAAGATGGGAGCGGCAGCAGGGAGAGCCCTCACTTCTCTGGCAGCATTATTCTATTGCGGGGACCCACAGAACCCTAGGAGGTCCCAACCGGTCCCCACCTAAGCAAGGACTCCTAGGAAGTGGAACCGGCAAAGCTGCCAGGAGCCCTGCTCCCCAGCCAGGGTGCTGTGCCAGCCTCGCCAGGTCTAGCCATGGCCCTCCTCCAGGGAAGCTGTCCTCCTTCAAGCAGGCCACTCCGCACTGGAGCCTTCATTTCTTCACATGTGAGGCAGAGAGAATCCCTGCTTGGTGTGGTGTTGGAGGATGCTTTGCACCAGGGTCAGGGGTTGTCCTCGCTCCCAGGGGTGCGGGGGGTGCAGGGGGGTCCACCTGCCAGGTTACACCTTGCCGCAGGTCTCCCTTCACCTTCAGAGGCAGTTTCCGAGCACTGCTGCCTCCTGGGTAGCTGGAAGTGGTGAAAACATACCCACACCCTGCTTAGAAGTCCTCACACATTCCAGGAGCTTCTAAGGCCAGACTCCACAAGGGATCTCTCTTGTCCACCCCCAACCTGCCCTCCAGCCAAAAAGCCAGCCAAGTCCAGCAACTTACTGGCAATTCAGCTGCACATTTCCTCTGGGCCTCTGCCGACACTGCTCCCCATACCTGAAATAGTTTCCCTTCTCCTAGCTTTTCAAATTCTTCCAGGCCTTGTTTGAGTCCGTCCTCTGCCAAGTCTTTCTCCTGAGTTCCTTCCCTCCAAGCAGCTTCATGAAGCCTTCTGTCAACTCCTCCCAAGGCACCGTAAGCCCCAGTGTGCACACCCCTACAATACCTACACGGTTTTTTATAGTTTGCCTATCTGTCCCTCCTTCCAGATTTAGAAGTTTGGGGTTTTTGTTGTTGTTGTTTTTGGGTTGTTGTTGTTTTTGTTTTTGTTTTTTTTTAAGATTTGAGAGAGAGAGGATAGAGGGAGAGAGAGGGGGAAAGGGGAGAAGCAGGCTCCCCGCTGAGCAGGGAGCCCAATGTGGGGCTCGATCCCAGTACCCTGAGACCATGACCCGAGCCAAAGGTAGACACTTAACCAACTGAGCCACCCAGTTGCCCCCAGATTTAGAAGCTTCTTGAGGCCTCAATTACTTCTTCATCCTGTCAATTTCCAAAGAGTCTTAATAAACTGTGAGAGAATACAAGAACTGATCTCTACACAATAAGAGCTATAGATAGTATCACTGATTTTAAGTAGATTTCCAATGCTGGTACATCTCACACTAAACTAACCTAATACAGGAAAGCAGATTTACCTAAAAGATACACCCAAAGAGTTATGTAGAACAGGATTCATCAAAGGACTTTTAAACATCAGGTTACTACGCAATTAGAAGATTCAGTCTGGTTTTTTTTCCAGAACTTCCACCCAATTTGGTTCAGCCAATATTTACTGAGAACCAACTTATATCACTAACAGAAGGTGTTCTTCAAAACTCACTATAGCTGGGGCTCACCCTGTGTGCTTCCTCGACCTCCTCGTTTAACGCAATTGGAAAGCCTTTACTTCGACGCTGGGACAAGAAAGATACCGTGCGGTGCCTCCAGCATAAGGAGGCACTGTGTCCCAGAGCCGCAGCCTGGGGAGGCACCGGCCGCTCACGGGCACAGCAGGGACACCTCGAGACTCCAGGACCTCAGACAAGTGCCAACACCTGCCCTTCTCCGTCACCGTCTGGGAAGGCTTTGCTTTTTTACTAAAATATTCTAAATGGACAGGTTTCTTATTTCCTGCTGCCAAGATTCAAACTCCCCAAGGAAAGAGCATGAACTTTGGGGGGCTTTTGCAGTCAGCTGAGTGGCCCTGAACGGAACCCCAGGGGTGCTGGCTGGTGGCCACGCAACCTTACACATTTAGCCACTCCAGGTTCTGTTTCCTCACATGGAAAACGCAGAGTGGTTGGAGAACGTAATGCGCAGAAAACTCTAGAAACACTGGTACAGAGAAGGCATTAGCTCAATGACAATTCATCACCATACCACCTGCCTCCTGATCCTACACATTTCACTTCGAAGTCACTCCTTCCAGGAAGTCTGCCATAAGTAAAAATAGTTGTTCTTTGTGTTGCCTAAAGACAAGTCTTCAACGGCAAATCAGATCCACAGTGAAATACTGCTGTGCACCCACGAGAACGGCTAGAATCTGAACAGAAAACCAGAGCTGGCCAGGACATGAAGAGAGGATTACCCTCTCACATCACAGACTCGGACGTCAAATGGTGCACCGCTCTGGAAAACGGTCCGGTGTTGCCTGACGCGGCTGAGCACAGAAACACCGTGGTTCAGCGACTCTACTCCTAGGCATGTACCCAAGGGCACGGAGAACAGGTACCCAAACACTTTCCCACACATGTTCATAGCCGCACTATTCACGATGGCCACAAAGCCGGAAAGGTGGAAATTACCCGAGTACCAATCAGCCGAGGAACAGATTAACACAATGTGGTAGATCCACACACTGGACTAGTACTCAGCCACAGAATGAAGTTCTGGCATATGCTAGAATGCAGGTGAAAACGCCGTGCTTTATTAAAGGAGCTAGAAGGAAAGGTCACATCTTCTAGGATTCCATTCCTGCGAAATACCCAGAACAGGCCAATCTGTAGAGATAAGAAGCCGCCTAGTGGTTACCAGGACCAGCGGGAGGGAGAAATAGGTAACGGGGCCTCCCCTGCAGGTGGTAGAAGCATTCTGGAACCAGAGTAGTCATTGCACAATAGGGTCAATGCATGGAGTGGCGCTCATTGTACACTTTGTGAGGGTCAGTGGTATGTTATGTAAACTTCACCTTGAGGGGTTTTTTTTACTTTTTTAAAAAAATTTATTTATTTGACAGAGAGAGATCACAAGTAGGCAGAGTAGTAGGCAGAGAGAGAGGGGGAAGCAGGCTCCCTGCTGAGCAGAGAGCCCAGACGTGGGGCTTCATCCCAGGACCCTGAGATCATGACCTGAGCCGAAGGCAGAGGCTTTAACCCACTGAGCCACCCAGGCGCCCTCGAGGCGTTTTCAATGGGCTCTACAAGCGACTGGAAGACAGCCATCTTCAGGCAGTGAGGGGCAAACATGTTCTGTTATTGCTCACAAACCCACTGGAAGCCTGCTCTGTGCTTCCTGCTGATCCTTGCCCTCAGGTAGCTTACCACCGAATAGACAGCTGCGTCCTTGAATAGGGTTTGTGCATATCCACAACACACAGACCCACACCATGCACATAGCAGGTGGTTCCTCCAAGCAGTCCTGTGAGTCCCTAACAGGCTCGCGAGCTATACAGAGTCCACTTCTACCATCACATGGACCCTGTGCTCGTGCTTTCATTAGATTGGATGGAATTGCCACGCAGAAATTCAGAAAAACCACCCTTTAGCCTATGATTAACAGGAAATTTCCTTCTACTGTGTCAGCTAGTACCCGACATGCCCTCTGCCAACACTGGTTGCCCTGGGGTTTGAGTTAGGAGGTGCGTGCTAGCTACTACAGTGCTATTCTCCAAGCTTTGCCGACTTTACCATAAAACCACCAGGTTCTTTAAGAGTTTTCCAACACAGGCAAAAACATCTTCAAGATGTGGTTTCTTTTGTTGAATAGACACATTCCGACGGGGGAGATTGGTTTATCTTGTCCCGAGCCTCCGGGTCCCTTCGCACGCCCTCAGTCACACGTAGTGCCATTCCCCTATAGCAGCCACCATCGTGCTCTCTCTTCTGTTTTATTAAAAGCCTTAGGGGAAGTGCACATTTTTTTCTATCTCAGCTCTCCTTTCAAGTCAACATTAAAGAAGAACAAAAAGATTCTTTCAAAGAATAGGAATACCACAGAACCAGAAAATGCTTTGGAACCAGAAGATACAGATGTATGAACTACACTGAATCCTGGTACAAATTTCCAGTCTAGAAAACACATAAAGCCACGACCTGAGTTTCAAAACTTTACCACAGCCTCCTTCCCACCATTAACCCCATGGCACTGTTTGCTTCAGGATCTCTCTCCTGCTGCTCAGGAATTGAGTAGTACATGCTATTTTTTAAGGCAAACTTCAATATTAAATATTATATAAATATTTATAATATTTAATATAATTATATATATTATATATAAAATATATATAATATATAATATATTATATATATTATATATTATATTATATATATATTATATTATATAATATATATTATATATATTATATATTATATATATTATATTTATATATAATATATTATATATAAATATAATATATATTATATATAATATATATAATATATATTATATAATATAATATATATATAAATAATATAATATATATATTATATTTTTATATATATTTATAAAAATATAATATAAATATTATATTAAAAATGTTATAATAACCCCCCTCCCCCTGATAAACTGCAGACATCCAAGAAAAGAATGGAGAAGGTCTTACTTTAACTTCCCCAGACGGAACAGACAGAGGCATCACTGTAAATAAAGAGACCACAGCACTGGAAATCAGACTCCGAAGGAGCAGCGAGCGGCAGCTGGAACGGAAGTCGCCCGCAACTGTGCCCCCGACCACTGCCCTGAGGCTGCAGGCGTCTACCAGAGAGGTGTCCCCCGGGAAGTAGGGCCCAGGGATGTCCAGCCACTGGGGTGGGGCCCGCATGGAGCCCGAAACTACCTTTAGAGCTCCCCTTTCTCAAGGAGTACTAGGCCATACACTAAATATTAAACTAAATATTAAAAATTAGATATTAAACAATATCTAAATATTAAACTAAAAAGAAGTGGTCTGAATTGAGGAGTCCATTGACACAAAGATGCCCAGAGTTTTATCTTTACTTACCACGTATCTAGTGTTTGCTATGTGCCAGGAACTGCGGAAAGGGTTTTGCAAGGACCAGGCTACTTAACCTCTAGGATTTCTCAGCATCTATAGGTATATACCCAAAAGAATTAACAGCAGTATTTCAAAGATACTTGCACACCCAAGCGCACAGCAGTCTCAGTCACCAAAGCCAAAAAGTGGAAACAATCCAAAATGTTCATGGACAAATGAATAGGTAAACAGCGAGTGGTCTATACATACAATGGAAAATTATCCTAACTTAAAAAGGAAGGAAATGCTGACACAGGCTCTACTCTGGGCAAGCCTTGAAGACATTATGCTAAGATAAATAAGCCAACCCGACAAATACATATTCCATTTACATAAGGGACCCAGAAGAGGCAAATTCAGAGAGAAAAAGCAGAATGATGGTTGCCAGGGGTAAGCGAAGGTGGCAATAAGGAGTTAGCATTTAACGGGCATAGAGTTTTACTTTGGGAAGCTGAGACTGGAGATAGAGGATGGTGATGTTTGCACAACAATGTGAATGCAGTTAAGGCCACAGAACTGTACCATGAAAAATGGTTCAAATACTGTTAAAATAGTAAGTTTCCTTTTGTGTATTTACCACAGTAAAAACTATTACATAGGTCCAACATTGTCCTCCTCAGGCCCCAGGTGTGGGCCCCCTGGCCAGATGCCACACCGGGCACTAGAGACAAACAGTGAACCAAACCGCCTCTGCCCCTACCCTGAAAGCGTCTACACTCCACAAACCATACTACCACCAACGATCATGTAGTTACAGCACAGGCCACAAAGGTGATGACCTGAGCTAAGAAGGCAAATCACACGGAAGCTGAAGGAGGGCCTGTCTGGGAAACACACTCCTCGGTTGTCTGAAATATGGGTAGTGAATGCAGTATGTCACTCTGGTTGAGCAAAGGCACTGACAAGGGCTGCTGTACACCTTATACTTGGTCCAGGCCTGGCAAACTCCCCAGGGAACTGCAGTAATGCATTAGCCTCTGAAGGGCCTGCTCAAATGGGTCTTAGCCAGAGTTTGCCAAGCTTCCAATACCCTTCCCACACTATGTTACAGCACTCAGTGGTTCAGAGTGGGCACTGTGGAGCCAGTCCTCCCGGGTTGGAAAGAGCAAGCCCTGCTACTCTGACTTTATTAAGGCCCTCTGAACCTCAGTTGCCAAATGAGAAAATATGTACTTCAAAGAGCTATAGAAATTAAATGAGTTGACATGTGAAAAGTGTTTTAAGAACAGTGTCTGCCACATATAAAAATAAAGTTAGCTATTATCACCTTAATTCCACCTTCACAAGACCCAAGAGGCATACAGGGCAGGGCCAGCTAGCTCCATCGAAAAGATGTGCAGCAAAACAGGAGAGCAAGTTGCCCGAGATTACACAACTAGCCGGAGTCCACTGCTCTCCCCACCATGCCAGGGAACCTCAAACAATCCAAAAGCATTTGATGAAAACGTCAAGCATCTTGACAACACTTGGGCACTTACTGTACACCAAATACTGGCTTAACCCTTCTCTGGCTGCCTGCAGAAAACAAGACCCTGGGTTCTCCAAAGCCATCACCTTGGTCTGTAATTCCAGCAGCCAAGTTCAGTATCCTCCATTTTATCCACTGAGAAACTGAGCTAAGAAAAGCTCTTATTGATCCAACACTCTATCCCATGGGAGAGGGAAAAATGGTAGAAGTCGTGGTATCGGCCCTTCAAACCTAGTGGGGGAGGCAAGAGGTACTTGGTGAAAGTAGCTGGAGAACAATGGAGGGACAATACCAAAAGCATTGAGCTCTGGTAGAACCACCAAGTTTAAGAAGAATGCCGCTAGGCTGAGACCCACGCAAGCTGATGTAGTTCGGAAAAACACTGGAACAAGTGGGATTTAAATGGGGCTTTAAGGATCTCTGCTGGTCATAGTTAATGTTACATGCCAACTCTACAGAGTGCCCAGATGTCTGGTCAAAATTTCTGCTCTGCCTCTGAGGATGCTTCTGGGTGAGATTAACATTTGAACGGTAGAGTGAGACGGACGGCTCCCCTACTGTGGGTGGGCCTTGTTCAATCAGCTGAAGGCTCACTAACAGCCTCTTGTGCTTGCCTGCAGGCTGGGACACATTCTTCCCTGCCCTTAGATTCAAATTCAAACAGGGCTTCTTCTTGAGTCTCAACTTCATACCCTGACTGCAACCCATGAGCTTTCCTGGGTCTCCAGCTTGCAGACAAGAGTCATGGCAGTGCTCGGCCTTCAGAGTCCCACAAGCTAGTTACACATGTGTACACACATACACACACACACATACACACACACACCCTCCAACCCAGTTTTACTTCTCTGGAGAACACAGACTAATATACTACTATCAGCTTGGCAAAAAGGGAAGGGGGAAGTTAGTTCCTAGAAGTCTAAGAAATAGAATGAAAAGAGGCACCAAGTGGGGAACAAATGAATTAATAAGGCCATGAGCAAGTGGCTGTGAAAGGGGAAAGAGAACAAATAGAAGAATAAGGACAGTGAGGTAGACCGGGTCACCAGAAGTCCACTGGTGGCTTCCGAACATGACCCTTCCTGCAGGCACCAGCCAGAGTGCCTGGTCTGCGAATCACACAAAAACAGAATTTTAGGAAAAGGAATCCTACATGGATAGGAGTAGAAAAGGCCAGAGCAAGGAGGTTACTGTCCTTGTCCGGGCAGGAGACTGGGGGGG
>PISX010028201.1:0-21889 GCA_004024625.1 Mellivora capensis
CTGTTGAAGGGCATCTTGGTTCTTTCCACAGTTTGGCGACCGTGGCCATTGCTGCTATAAACATTGGGGTACAGATGGCCCTTCTTTTCACTACATCTGTATCTTTGGGGTAAATACCCAGTAGCGCAATTGCAGGGTCATAGGGAAGCTCTATTTTTAACTTCTTGAGGAACCTCCACACTGTTCTCCAGAGTGGCTCAGTTAAAAAGTTTTAAAATTTTTGTTATATATTATATATAATATTAGAAAAGTATCTTTTGTTATTTATTCTTAGATTATGTTGTTCTGTGATAATAAAAAATGCTCTCTATGATTGATATTGTTGAAACCTGCATATTTTCTCCAGGAAAGGATTTATTGTATAAATATTCCATTGCTCTTAAAATGAATGTGTGGTCCTCTGTTGCTAAGGCAGTATTCTTATATATACCCAATAGGTCAGTTTGGTTAGTCTTGTTCAAATCCTTATTCTTGTTTGTTTGCCTTTAATTTTTTAAAATCATAAGTTATTAAAAGAAGTATATTTAAATCCCTCATAGTGATTTTCATTGTTTAGTTTGTCAAATTTTGCTTTACATAATTTGAGACTATGTTCTTAGGTGCAATCAAATTACCTGTTGTATCTTCTTGGTGAACTGAACATTTTATCATTTTGAAATGACTTGTGGCCTTTTTGTAATTATGGTTTTTCCTCATAAAATCTGCTTTGTTTGTTATTACTAAAGTAAAATTATCTTCTTGTGGTTATTTTCACAGTATATCTTTTTCCAACCTTTTTCTTTCAACCCTTTTATATATTTGTGTTTTGTGTTTTTATCAAAGGCATGCATTTGGATATTTTCAAATATAGTTTGACAACTTTGTATTTTGACTAGAGAATTTAATACATTTACATTTAATGTAAATGCTAATATATTTGGTTTTAAATCTATCATGTTATTTTGTGTTTTTACTTGTCTTAACTCTTCTGTTTTTCTCTTTTCCCTTCTTTTAGATTATTTTTATCATTCATTTTTCCTCTATGAGTTTTGAAATTATACACTTTTTTTAGTGCTTTTAGTGGTTACCTGTAGGACAACATATATACTTATCAAAGTCTAAAGTTAATAAATATCTTTTTTCCTCTAATGACTTTTATATTACTGTGGAGCCTCTGGAGCCAAATCACCTGGGTTGGAATCCCAGCTCCATCATTTAATAAATTTGTGATCTTCAGTAGATTGGTTAACTTTTCTGTATCATAATTATCCTTATCTGTAAATAGATATGACTGGGTAAATGCCTAACCTCAATAAATAGTAATTTTCATTTATTATTATCTAAAATTATTTTAAAATGATTCTGCTGTATTAAAGTTTGATAACTTCAAATATACATGTAATACACTTGTTAAACATTATTTAGAAGCTTTTTTAAAAATTTAGCAACAATATCTCCTTACAGATACTTTAGCTACCAACATCATATAGAAAAGAGAGTAAACTGTGCCTTACCAGCAAAATTAAAGTTCATAGCATATAGGGGGAAAAAAACCCTTAGTTTGCCTTAAAGTGCCCTTCATAAATTTATATCACACATATCACTCCTTGTTTTAATGTTCATTATTTTTATTTTTATCTAACTCTGCATCTTTATCTTTATCCACACCTATGTCCATATGCATGGAAAGACATTTGCACTAGGACTAACTGGGGAGCAGGAGGAGATGGGAGCAAGTATTTAGAATTAGTTTAATATCAGCCCCCGAACAACTGGAGAAAGAAAAGTGATTCACATTCTAGGAGAATCTTGATGAGAGGTCAAAGTTTTAAAAATGGAATAGGTGGTCACTGTAGTCATTTGCAGAGGGACCTTCCACCATAGCATTCCTTTGATTGCTGCTCTCTCTAAGAGCCTCGGGCTTTTCCCCATAAAACGGTTGATGTATAGTTTTGCCCTGTTCAGCATTTTCATTTGCTTTTTGCCTCCTGCATTGGTCTACTCTTGCATTTTCCAGCTCTTGAGTGCTGTCCCCTCTAGCTGTGCCTCTGGTATCTTCTGCCACTCCTTGACCCATGTGACCCTGTCAGATCGTGAGATCTCCTGGGCCTACCTCTCTTTGCTCTTGAACATACTTCTCCTATTGTCCTCTTCATTCTGCCTCCTTAGGCTGGCAACCTGCTGCTAACTCTTGGTCAGTTATATCTCTTTCTACTCTCACACAAAAAAAGGAACTTTAACATATCACTCCCCAGGAACATTTAAAGCTATTTGTCACATTTTGAAAGTACTCTCTTTCCCACACTTTCCATGTCAAATCTATGCCAGATATTCGATATCCTTTTAAAAATAATAAATCTGCATAGTCTCTTTTGGGGGAATTCAGTAATGTAGTTTTCAATTTCTGGGTTCAAGAATACTAATATTGTGTGGGTCTTGAGTAGTATTTTTTTTTTAAGAAATTAAAGCGGTAAAAAGGTTTTCTGAATTTTTTGTTTCATGATATTGTTAAAAAGAAAATTTCTCAGATTGATTGATCTTCAGCATATGTCAGAATTTGTTTACTTGCTGGCAAGAGGAACAACCAAGTAATAAAAGAGTATATCCATTCAGGAAGGACATGGATACAGAAAGATTACATATTTGGGAAATAGAATGTTTACCTAAGGAGCTAATT
This sequence comes from Mellivora capensis, assembly GCA_004024625.1. Lineage (NCBI taxonomy): Eukaryota > Metazoa > Chordata > Mammalia > Carnivora > Mustelidae > Mellivora > Mellivora capensis. The sequence continues at coordinate 2,657 of PISX010028201.1, forward strand.
TTTAAAAATGAGTAAGAAAGTATAAACTATAAAGTTCATTTTGCAAGCTCATAGAAATAATTTGTATCAGTCTGAGACAGAGTGATCTGAGAAGTTAATGCTATGACTCTATCTGTAGCTGATAATTAGAGTAACAGAGTTTTATCCATCAACAGTTGTGTCTGACAATGAATATGGAGGCATGAACTGGTGTGAGACAGAGATTAGAAGGAGAGCACCAGCTAACAAATTCTGATTTAAACAGGTGGCTAGAGTGGTTTTCTTATGCCATAAACAAAGTAGTTTTCCCATTTCTTAGTTTTCCCATTTCTTAGTTTGGGTACATTTTTCTCCTCTTTGGTAATAAATATGTATGTATTGGGTCATGATAAAAGATGTAGATGCTGACATAAATTTCAGTCAAAAAATTGGGAAACACTGACTTGGATGGACTGGATCTCCTCAGACCTAAGATTCTATCTTTTCAGAAGATAACAGTGATATTTGTTTGACGATTTAAATATTGATATATTTGAACATTTATCTACTCATAATAAGTTTCAAGTTGAATAACTGGCTAAAGCTCATGAAACTACAAGATAATAGCAATAGTGAATATAGAGCTTAGCTACATATAAACTTAGCTTATAAGCAAAGCTTATGCTTTGCTAGATGCTAGATGCTTTGCTTATATTAACTTCACAACTCTGTGAGGTGGGTACTATCCTCAGCCCCATTTCACAGAAGAGGAAACTGAGGCACAGGATAGAGGAATGCTAGTCGGCAAGGAATCAGGATTCGATCAATCTGATTCCAAGTGTGAGCTCCTCCAAGTCTGCACTCCTCAACATGGTGCTTTGTTGAGTCCACAGACAGTGGTCCTGGCTGCAAGCACTTCTAGCCTCTGGGTGGGATGATGATGAAAATTAATATCTGATGTAGGGTGTTGGAGTTTTCAGGGACTTAGAGGATTAGCAATGCAGGATAACATCACTTGATTCACCCTACTCAGTCCTCTTCAGTTAATCTAGTATCTGAAGCAGAAATACTGGTAAGAACTAAGGATGCTGGTGGCAGCAAAATAGAAATCCTGGAACTAGGGATTTTGACATAAAATTTTTAGATAATTCAGATGACTAAACATTTCCATGCCACTGTACCTTTTAGAGTTAAGTTTATAACTTGGATAAGTTTAACTTCTTAAGTCTGGGGGTAGAAATTATATTATCCTATTTAACAAAATTATTTTTAGGAATATAGTAGAATACAGTAGAATCACATTATAAGCTCTTCCCTGGAATTTTGTTACAAACTAAACACCTTTTGAACAATTTCAGTGTCTTCTAGAGGCAGACACTGATCGAGGGGCAATCATTTTAATGAAACTCCTGGACAAAGGCTTTAAAAATAGTTGTGAAGAATGGCACAAAGATGCATAACTACAACTTAGCTTAAAAAGGTATAACTACAGCCAGAGGTTTGATGGCTCAGATTTGTTTTGTGAATACATCTTAGGACCTCTAGCTTTATTCTAACTCATCTTCGTGCTATTTTTAACACCCAGAGTTCCCAGTAGGATGCTCTGGATCGCAAGCCCAGCTTTAGAGTGAGACTTGAATTATGTTTATTACTTGATCAGACTCAAAGGAATGCAACTTGGAGCTAGCAGGAGGAAGGGCAATAAAGAAGCAGTAGTGGGACCTTCCGTTTGGTCTATTTGGACCTAATTTGGAGGGAATCAAACTGCTACAAAGGCTATTGCTCTAAGTGCAGCTAGACAGTCCAAGGCATGGTATTCAGAGGCGACTGAAGATTTAGGCAAACAAGCATAATCAAGTGCAAGAAGTCGGATCAAGCAAAGCATTGAAAATTGGGACTCCATGTGTCAAGTGAAAACAGAGTTGGGAAGAAGTGGAAAAGTTCTTGGAGATAAGTCTATTCAGTGTAGAAATCTAGATAGTCTGGGAAAAAGAGATATGGAGCTGGTGATCCTTTCTGGAGATCTTTATAGCCCTGGCTAGAGCCAGACTGTATTTCATGGTCTCAAATAAGCAGACTGTGCATTCAAGATAAGCTCAGTACTATATCCTGAAGGAAGAGTTAGGGTTCCTGGGAAAACTACCAAGTCGTAGTAAATGCAGAAGCTCAATGTTGTCAGTACAGATGTTAGGAGTGCTGTAATTCAAAGATCATACAGATGCCTGGGGCTTCCCTCTGAGGTGCCCTGGATTCTGGGTCTTGTTGAGCAAGTGACTAGTGGGAACCTGGTGCTGCAGATGAGACCCAAAATTACACCCTCTTTCTGGAAGGCGGGGGAAGACAAAGGCTGCATAAAGGAGGCAGAGACTGGTATTAAAGAGTGAAGAACCATTGCCATTCTTTGGAAACTCACTAAAAATGCAGAATCTCAGGTCTCACTCCAGACCCACTGAATCAGAATATATCCCAAGTAATGTATACATGTTTAACTCTGAGAAGCACTGGGTTAGGCCAGTGCTTCCAAACCACCCCATAGCTCTAATGATGATTCTCCAGGAAGCTACTGCATTGCAGCTTAAACAGTAGGCTCCGCTGGAAAGCTTCTCTGGCTTCTCTTAGTACCACCCAAATGAAATTTCAGAACTGAAAAGAAACTAAGAGAATGTTTATTTGATGCTCTCATTCTACAGGTGAGGAAGCCAAGTCCCATATGGGTAAAGTGACTTGACCAATGCCACAACTTATTAGTGACAAAAATGAAAATGGGGACCAGAGTTCCCATTTGGGGGTTTCTTCATAAGGATTTCTTTATAACATGCATATAGCTTAGCTGCTTACTAACTAATTAATAAAGTGTTGATTGAGTGCTACTATATGCCAGGCATTTTGTTAGGTGATTAAGATACCAAGGTGAGGAAGTAATGAATCAAGTCCATCTAGCAGAGGAGGGACTCTTTTTTCACCCATTGCTGGGGTGTAAGAGATTCCCCAGTCAAGCTATTTTAAATAGAGTATTCCTTAATGTTTGTCAAAGACGCATCACTTCTTTGCCTTTGAAAAACAAGTCTTTGCAGAACTGAGTAAGGGAGCATTGGAAATTTCAACATGGGTGTATTATTTCCTACAGAATCCAGTCCCGAGTATGCAAGGTGTTATAGGGTGGTAACACTTATCCCTGAGAAGTTGGGACTGTTGGGAATAGAACTAAGCACATGGATTCAATGAAGACAGCCTGGGAGGTCAGATGGGAAGCTGGGTTGGGTCCAAAAGAATATGGAGAGTGAGGTACCAAGCAAGGTAGGCCGAGGAGCCGGGAATGGTCATGAGGCTTACAACCACAGCAGTGATGTTCTGCATCCTCACATGATCCATGGGATGGGGATTACCGTATCTCCATTTTATAAATGAGGTAAGTAAAGGCATAGTATTTCCATAATTTGCCCAAATCACACAGACAGTAAGTGGTGGAAGCAAACTCAGGCACTCTGACTCCAAAGTCCAGGCTCACAACAAATATGCAAGTGAGTTTAGTGTTGGTTGTTTAACTACTGCCCTATTTTATCCAGGCCTGGTTTGATTTCTGACTATTACACCTTGAACTCAGTTGTGCCATGCTCAGTTAGAAAAGGCTTTAAAATTGTATTGCAAAAGCATTGACAAGTGTCAACCTGAGGAGGAAGAAAGTCACTTTCATTATCAGGGGTTAAATATAAAGTATATTATCTATTTAAATTTTTCCATTAACACGCTTTGGGGGACTTCACTAGCTCTTATGAGATGTAATGAAAATTTCAGAAATATGAAGATATTAATTAACATGTAGCAGGTGCTGTGAGCACTACTAAAAAAGTACAAAATGTCACTCCTGTCCACAGGGATTTTGTATGCTAGCCTGGGAGTCAAGGTTAACAAACACAAAGCAAGAGCAAACACCGTAAGACAGACTAATCTCTCTGGGACTCATTTCATTTTCTTTTCAGAAATGTTTCATCAAAAATTTACCATAGTTTGAAAAACTAAATTTAAAAGACTTTTAACGAATAAAAAGAACATTTCTCGGTCTAGATGTCCACATCCCAGAATTCCAGCACCAGATACAATTACTTTTAACTCTCAACTGTCTCTGTTTGGTTGGGTTCCCCCCGCCCCATATATCTAAATTACATGCTCACATGATAATTCTTTGAGTGATGAACCTCACCTCACACACTGCTGTGGAAGATGAAGGCAAATATCAACCTGTTTTTTTCCCCTTCACGTACATTCTTCCTTTCCACACATTCTCTTAAATGAGTTCTATCATAATTCTTAAACCCATAGATGGTATTCACAACTATGTAAATATCACTCACAGCTGAACCAAATAAGGTCCTATTTCCTTATTTCCTGACTTCTATCTTAAAGAAAAAAAAAACCTGCTATATTTTTGTTTGACTTCATGTTTCTCTGTATTCTAGAATGCCTCATTTTCCCTAAACTTTCAAAAAGCTGTACAGTTCTTCTCCATATGGTTAAACTCATCAATTTATTTCTCAGTCTTTTATTGTCTTCTTCAGAGACATGATCCAAACTGGACTGATTGCTCTCCTGAATCAGATAGCATCATAAGAGCCCATTCACCATCCTCCTGAAAATTCCTTCATCTCTTTCTGCGATGGATTCCCTGGGTCCCATGTTTGTCTCTATCTTGACTTGCTCTCTCATGTTGAATAAACACATCTTCCAGCCTCCTAACAAAGAGTGCGTTGGAGGTTCTGATTATTCAAAGAACACACCATATAATATATTCTACAAAGTAGTTCAAGGAAGATATTGGTAAAGGATAAGGCATGGCAGGATAAAGTAAGTACAGATAACCATTAGAGAAAGCCAAGATGCTGAGGAACAGTTGCCAGGATCATTGCTCAGTTTCACAGAACACACTTCATCTACAGATCATGAGCCACTAAAATATGATAAGATATCTTGGTCTCAAGAAAGCAGATGTCTCATCTGAAGAGGAGTCTTTCATACCTCTCTGTTCATATAGTCCATACCACATGTGGGGCCAGATTCAGTGATAGAAAAGAAGAGAACAATAGAATCCAGATGCAATTCATCAATATGTATATTTTCTACAAAAAAAAAAAATGCTGACAAGACAGCACAGGCTGCCTTCTAGTGTGTTTCAGAACCAAGGACAGGGCTACATTAGTCAGTAGGTAGTTCATTTCATTCAGGTTTTGTCAGGGGCCAATACCGTAACTATAGTCCCCTGAGATGCTAACAGGTTGCAACAGATTGACTGAGATTGACCTTGTACTTACACAGAATATAAAGAGACCTTGACTGTCTGACAAAAAAGTCATCATTTTAAGGCTTACTTCATTGTTCTCTAGGCATACAATTCTAGTTTGAAAATTACTTTCCCTCAAAACATGGGAAACATTGCTCCATTGTCTCTAGCAATCCTGCATTGCTATTAAGTCTGGTCCTATTCTGATTCCTAGTTCTTTCTTTTGATTTTTTTTTCCTCTGGAAGCTCTGGGGATTTTCCTTCTGTCCCCTATGTTCTCAAATTCCATGATGATCCTTGGTTTAACTCTTTCATCCACACAGCCCCTTTCAATCTGGAAAGTACAGCCTTTAGTTCAAGAAGAATTTTTTTTCTTTGATAATTTCCTCCCTTTGGTTATCTCTATACCTTCTAGAATTATTATTCAGATATTGAATTTATTAGATTGAGTATTTTTCTCATCTTTTCTCCCCTATTACCTATGTTTTAAAATTAAGGTGTACTTCTGGGGAGATAGATATTCAACTTTATATTTCAACTCTTTTGTTGATTGTTTAGTTGTTATCATATTTTTTTAGCTTTTAAGAGCTCTTTGTTTTTTTATGTTCATTTTGACAGCACTGTGCTCTTGATTCACAGATGAAATATAGTCTTATTCTGTTTGAAGATCTCAATTATGGTTTCATTGAAGTTCTCTTCTGCTCTCTGTACCTGACTCTTCAAAATCCTTTCTTATATTAGTTTTGGCCTCTACCTTTCATTTCATGTCTGGTGACCCTTGGCTATTCATTCATGTTTGAAGGTGCTAAAAAGTGTATCAGGTCAGACTTATTGATTTGTAGACCTCATTGTAGGGTAACTGCAGGAGCCAGCAGTTTCATTGCAGGATTCTGAAATGTCAGTACCCATGGGTCTTTTCTCTTTGTCTGGTCAGTTTCCTCAAAAAGGATCCTTTTCAACCACTGTCTGGTTTCCTACATCCCAGGCAGGACCTGTAGAATACTGGACTGTTTAGAATACAGACTTTCACTTAATTCCTATGTTTCCTTTTTTTTTTTTCCTTTAAGATATATTTATTTATTTTAGAGACTTCTCATGTGATTGGGGGGAGGAACACTGAAGGGAGAGAATCCTGAAGCAGACTCCCTGCTGAGTGTGGAGACTGATGCAGGGCTCTAACCTGCAACGGTAAGATCATGACCTGAGCTGAAAGCAAGAATCGGATGCTTAACTGACTGAGCCACCCAGACACCGCCTCCAGTGTTTTCAGTTCAGGCATCTCACCCCTGTTCCTAATGACCCTGAGAATAGATATCTGATTTGGTCTCAGCAGAGAGGAAAATGGAAGAAGTTTGGCCACAGACGAGGCAAAGAAAGTGGGGAAATATGGTTGCATGGGCTCATTGAAGGGATGAGAGGGAGGTTGTCTAAGATACTTGGCATTTCCAGTTCCCAAGCCTTTCCAGGGCACTCATCACACTTGGCAACCCCTCCAAAGGCAGTTAGGACATAGCCTTTCCTGTCTTCAGGATCACCCAGTGCTCTTCTGATTACCTTCTGTCCTTCAACGTGTTGCTAACATTTCTTGTCTGCTTTACCTCCTCTCTTCTTATCTGTCTTTGTAGATTTATGCCTTTTTAAAGGCATACTTTACTCTTATTTTAGTTTGATTATAGAGATAAATGCATGAACTTAGTCAGTTTTGACTGCCAGCTCTGGGCTTTAACTTTTTTATATTTAAAATGAGGGATTTAGACCAGATCCTCTCTAAGGTTCTATGAATCTCAAATTCTGTGACTATGACTGTAAATAGGTGCTAATAATTATGGAATTGACTTTAAGGATTGTCAAAGTGGAAACAACAAGGAAATTACGAGAGCACGAGCCATTAGGATAAATTCTACATTAGAGTTGGGGACCAGAAAGTTGAATGTAGGTAGAAGAAATGGAAGGAGGAAGGAAGAAGCATAAGTGAGGCATGGAGCAGCTATGACTACAGATGGTAAAGGGGCATGTTGAGAAGTAACTAGAAACAAGGTTGGATATGCACTAAGTATATATTTCAAACTTAGAGAGGGACTTTAAAGGCTGAGATTTAAACTTAATTGTAGTAAAAAAATGTGACTCTTTAAAAGTAATATCAAATGACGTTTATTTTCACCTTAAACTTTGTACAATTCTCATTTGCATCATTCCTCTTTAAAAAAAATTAAATTAAATTTGAAAAATAATGAAACAAGGGGCACCTGGCTGGCTCAGTCCAAGCCCCACATTGGTCATGGACCTGGCTTAAAAAAATTATTTAAAGTGAATTGAAAAAAAAAAAAGTTGTTTTCACTTCAAAGGAAAACTTCTAAAAATTTAATGATATTATTTTGAGGCAAATGTAGTTTTGATGTCACATTTTATGTCTTTTAATTTTTTATAGGTTTTATTGTTATATGCCTATAACATGAAGCCCCGGAATATTTCAGATGCTGTACATAATAGCTCTTACTGCAATGTCTATATTGGCTCTTTCTGGGTTCCACTGAACAGGCAAGTAATGAATAATTTTCCACAACTCTGCTGATATTTTCTTTGGAACAGGTTGTTTTAGTAATGTACAAGGTAAATCACAGGAGAAGTTTTAGAAGAGTTCTTTAGAAGAATCTTCCTTTTATTTAGAGCGGCATGATACTGCAGTGGTTAAGAGCATGAACTCTGAAGCTAGCCCACTTTGGTTCAAATGCCACTCATGCCCTTTACTAACTTTATACAGGTTACTTAAGCTCTCTGTGCCTCAGTCTCCCTATTGATGAAGTGAGTATAAGAATAATAATAGTACTTAGAATTGTTGGATAAACAGTTCCTGATATTTCATAAAGATTATAAAGAGTACGAGGATATTGTCTATACTGTATTTTGCTTGTAATTTGGGGTGTATTTAACAAATAACATGTGGCTCTGTATTGGGTTGCAATATTAGGCACAGGCTCTACCACCTCCCTTGTCCCACCCATCCCCTGTGTCCAATCCTATTTTATATTGTTCCCCATGTCAACAGTCTCTGCCTCAGCTGGGTTGTCTTCCTTCCTTTCCATCAAATGAGGCATATTTCTAATTTTTGCTCATGACTGGTTTCTCTCTTTTCCTACTTCACTTTACCACGTTCCTAGTTCGTTTTTTAAATTTTTTCATTGTGTAGTTCATTTAGTTTTGATTTCCATTGCTCATTGCTCTTTGAACTCAGCCCCCATATCCTCAGTTGTAAAATGGAAATAATATCTACTCTGCCTGCCTCTCGGGGTTGTTGTTAAGATCAACTCGGACAATGTATGCACATACTCTGAAAGGCCAAAAGCACAGGGCAGATGTCAAGTCTCATTACTAATCCCTGTGTCTGTCAGTTTCAGCTCTTTGCCCTGCTAGGCACCTCGTAAGTGCTTAGTGAACAGAGACTTGGTGCTTCTCTGTTCTTCCCTGACGAGCCTTGTTCATGCTCCATGATTTTCATTTTGAAGGACTTCTTGGCCTCACCATAAAAGAGAATAAAACAAGAGATGTTTCAAGAACTGGCATATTTTCAATTATTCAGTCAATTTTCCTTTTTCTTTTTTCCTTTTTTCCCCAGTGAAATGGCAGAAAATCTAGACATAGGACCTACACCAGCCCAGCTAAGCAACAAAGTGAGGAAATTATACACTTGCTTTGTATCCAGAAACATGGCAGGATTTTTTATTTTTTAGAATCACATAATGAAAATGATTATAATTTCTGCAGAGTAGAATGTAATCAAACTGACAGAATTCTTTTTTATTCCAAAAAGTTCCTAATTTGCATGTGTTTATGAGCAGTGGTAGGTTTACTAAAATTAGGGATGTGCACCAGTCACTGAGGCCAGAACAGAGGGAGATTCCTGACAGTCTCTCATCTAACCTGTCCCTCAGTGCCACGGGGAAAGCTACCTGTTTCTCTCACTTAGGCTGGCATTCCTTGTGTTCTTAGGAGGGTCAAGGTGAGATCAGTACGTGAGGATTGCTCTTGACCATCTTTCAGAAGGCAAAGTAAGAGTACAACAGGTCAGAAAAAATAGGCTAGAGAAGGAACCTGAATAGCTTTTCAAATTGGGCAGTCCTCCTTCAGTTGTTCATTTCACTTCCTAATCTCCAAATTAAATACTCACAAAGAAAACATATTTTAATTATTTGCATTTTTCTTATGGCAGCAAAGGAAAAGAAAGTGTTCTCATTAAACACGCATAAAGGTTTCTGTGTAGTTCTATCTAATTACGCTCTTCTAACCAAGATCCAGTTGCCTCCCTACCATCTCTGCCTTCAAGTCTCCTGCCATCCACATTTCTACTTCTGGCTGGGTCCTGTCTCCAGGCCCCAGCAGCCCAGGAGAGTGAGTGTGCATAAACCAGTAAATGAGAGCACAGGCTGTGGGGAGCTGGTCTAGCCCAAATGGGATGATGGATATTTGTTTGTGGGCCATCATGGAAGTTCAAAACCTGGAACTTGTCCAGCATTGGAACATTGGAACCTGTCCAGCATTGGGACCTGTCCAGCATTGATGTGGACAAAGAGGTGAAGATGTATAATGGGCAAGATGTTGGGGTAAATGGGGTTATGAGGCTCAGAGCCTGAAGCAGAGATGCTAAGTCTTCTGATGTTGCTTCTTGCACAGGCACCCAGCCTGCTCAGCTTGGTCTCAGCCTGCTTTTTACAGAATTGGACCAGGTCATTTATTTTTGAAGCAGAGAGTACAGCTCTGGACATTATTGACAACCTGAAACCCAAACACCAAAGAATACTTTATCCTTCCTGCAATTCCATGTATTAGAAAGGAAAGCTCTATTATTTTTGAAAGAGAAATAAGAATTCTAAGAATTCTTTCTCTGGGTATTAGAGTGAAGAATGGTATGTTAGAATATCATCTGTCCTTCACCTGGTTTCTTATGGTTAAGAATGTATGTAGTTACATCATTTCATCCTTACACAATGCTGTGAAGTGGATGTCCTGGGTTTTATCATTCAGTCTTGTAGTAAGAGGCATATCAGGGCCAGAGAGGTTAGGTGACTTGTCTAGGGTTCCATTCTGGTGTGTGATGAAACCACCCGTGACTCACCCAGGTCCTTTGAGTCCTATCCTCTTTCCAATGCATCAAGTAGCTTTTCTAGCACTATTGGAGAATACTGTTTTTTTAAAATAGATGTATTCCCAGTAAACTTTCAATAACAGACCTTTACATATTAATCATTTACTTTTTTATAGAAGAGTTTCTTTTTTTTTAAGATTTTATTTATTTATTTGACAGACAGAGACCACAGGTAGGCAGAGAGGCAGGCAGAGAGAGAGGAGGAAGCAGGCTCCCTGCTGAGTAGAGAGCCCGATGTGGGGCTTGATCCCAGGACCCTGGGGTCATGACCTGAGCCGAAGGCAGAGGCTTTAACCCATTGAGCCACCCAGGCACCCCCAGAAGAGTTTCTTTTTTAAATTTTTAAATAATTTTATATATATATTTTTTTTATTTGACAGACAGAGATCACAAGTAGGCAGAGAGGCAGGCAGAGAGAGAGAGGGGGAAGCAGGCTCCCTGACAAGCAGAGAGCCTGTTGCGGGGCTTGGTCCCAGGACCCTGGGATCATAACCTGAGCCAAAGGCAGAGGCTTAACCCACAGAGCCACCTAGGCACCCCATATAGAAGAGTTTCTTAAACATACAATTTCAGATCCTCTTATTTAATTAAAGATAATATTTAACCTTCTTTTGCTGAGAGCCATCATTATGATATTAAATATTATACCATAGTGTGGATGAGGACTTTGTGGAATATCAGAAAATTGACATTTCTGCGTACATTCCTGATGTCAGTTTGCTTTTACGGATCATTTATGTGTTTCTCATAAAAGTTACCCTCTTTCCCTGGATGGAGACACCAACATGACTGCACACACACACACACACACACACACACACACACACGTGCTAGGTCTGTAGCCTCGAATCACCAAGGCCATCCAGTTAGCTCTTTGCCTCCTTCAACTGCTTTAAGTGCTTTTCCATCTCCTGACTCCACTCATCTGTCAGTTTACCTCTGCCTTCAGAGTACCCCCTGTTCGCTGATCTGTGGTATATTAAAGATGGGAAGCTTCTGTGACTCCAGAAGCTTCCCATCTTTAATATAATAGCCACTGTGTCCTCTACCTTCCTTCTTGGTTTTTGATTTTCCTTCTTTCTTGATTCTTCTCCCTACCCTTCCACTCTCCCACCTACAATACACTTCATTGTTGTAGGCTCATTGACTGGCCTTAATTCTTACCTTCAAGTCAGCAAGGCTTGCAAGGCATTGCATAGCATGGCATCAAGATTTACACGGGAGCAAACTTTTTATCATTGCATGGACTTTCTTTGCCTACATAGATGTTTTATTATCTTTATTTTCATCTTAATCAATATTTTGGATTGTGCCTTTTTGTTTTTGTGCCTTTGCCAGTCCTTTTATATCTGTTTGAATACATAACTAGACCACCATATACCTTATACAGATTAGAATTGTGTCACTTTGCTCATGTTTCCTAAATGAACAAATGATTGGATGAATGATGTTTGGGGATGCCAGAAATCCAGGTGTTAAATAACTTTGAATTTACTTTACATATATTATTGATTCTGGCAATAAAAGAATGCCTTTCTTACATTTTCAAGTAAAATACATATATATCTGTTATTTTTAGAGTTATTTCAATTCATGAGAAACTATCTAATCTTAAGCAAATAGCTGAAATATCATTGCCAGCAACTCCTGAAATCACTTCAGATGACAATGTATCTGAAATGCAAGAAATGGAAGAGAAATCAATTGATAAGGAAATGGAAGTAAGTTATTTTGGAAAATTGTACTGCCGTTGCAGCATGGGTGTCATTTTACCTAATTATTTACATGATTTAATTAAACTTGAACTTTGTGGTTCTTCTGTTCTCTATTTTCTCTCTTTAGAGTATCAGAAATGATCCAACTTTTTTGGATACATAGGTAGTGTTTCCTTCAAAACTCTTCTAAACTTACCAATTATAAGAATCTGATGGTGAGAGGGAGGGTGGGAGATGGTGGTTGGGTTATGGACATTGGGGAGGGTATGTGCTATGGTGAGTGCTGTGAAATGTGTAAGCCTGATGATTCACAGACCTGTAGCCCTGGAGCAAATAATACATTATATGTTAATTAAAAAAAAGAATCTGTTGGTGAATGAATACAAAAGCAATCTAGAGAAATCATCCACATATCACTGTGAATACCAAGAAACAATGCTCTGTAACTTTATATTATTCTTTTATTCTTCATTCTTAAGTCTATTGTTTGAACATTTTTATCATTCAAGAAATGTGTGAAGAAAAACTAGGAAATGCAGATAAGCATATATTTTTCCAAACTTTTCTGTGCATATGTATTTTTCGAACAACAACAAAAAAGGTTGCACATCTTAATGGTGTATTATTAATTTGATCACTTAGTTGAGTGGTTTCTGTGGTGATTGATAGACTATGTTTGGAGAAGAGGGTAATTTCTTTTTTTTTTAGAGATTTTATTTATTTATTTGACAGAGATCACAAGTAGGCAGAGAGGCAGGCAGAGAGAGAGAGGGGAAGCAGGCTCCCTGCTGAGCAGAAAGCCCGATGTGGGGCTTGATCCCAGGACTCTGGGATCATGACCCGAGCTGAAGGCAGAGGCCTTAACCCACTGAGCCACCCAGGCACCCCAGAGGGTAATTTCTTTTTTACCCTTCCTAAGTTCTGAACCCGGCTGAGGAATGAAATTTAGGAGATGGATAGTGGAGATGAAAATATCAGCAGAATTAACTGATAAAACTGACTGATTAGCAAACAAGGCTTTAGGTCTTTTACCAAATGAGCTTAGTAGTAACTCATCCCTGAATGAGCCAGACTTGCCCACCTAGTCACACAGGTGCAACCATAGGATTCCCCACTACCATTCCATCCCCACCAAACTCACTGCACATAGAAGCTGAGACCAACACTTCTACAGGCTGAGTACCTCCAAAAATAGAAGCAAAGATTGCCCAGAAGGGGCTGAACCTACCATGATCTTTTGCTTTTTCCAAACTCACCAGTCAGATAAGTCAGTCTACTTTTTTGGCAGTAAATTAACTACAAGTGTGAAAGAAGCCAGAAGTCTCCTTCTGGAGTGGAGTGGCACTCTTTGGAAATGAGAGGAGCAGAAAAATATTTGTTCTCCCCTAATCACTTGCTCTTTGAATTTCCATTCGCACATTAATCCAATTTCTTGAGTTATAGATTCTGTAGTTATTGTGGCCATTTTTAAAATCAGACAGCTCTGCAAGACTTACTGAAAAGGGACAATCTCCTACCCAGCCTCTCCTTACTCCACAGTCCTGCTCTGCAGAGGCAACCCTTTTCAGCTCTTTCAGCTGTTTCTCGTTATCTACTTCCATGCATTTAGTAATATGTAGGATCACTCATGAAAAATGAGGCAACAAACAGTCTTCAGATCCAAGTGGGCCAACTGAGGCCCCGCTCCATGTCTCTTCAGGCCAGCATCCAGGCTCGTAATACATCAGTCATATGAAATATCACTGGTCACAGTAGCAGGAGGGAAGAAAGGGGGAAAATCACACCCTGGCTCTGAAGACTTCTGTCATATCACTTCCATTATATTTTGTGGGCCAAATAAGTCACACACTATGGCTTGGAAGGAGGAAAGCCAGAAATATTGATGAACGATGCTAAAAGCTAAAATAATTATTCTTTTTTCTTTGATGTATCAATTTCAGATATATCTGTTTATTTTATTATGGTATACAAGGATTTAATTCACTTATATGTCTCCCCAACTTCTCTTTTCCCCATTCTTGAGTATTGTTATATCTACAGATTTTGGTTAAATCAATATTCAAGTATTTACATTACTACAGCCAAGTCAAATAGCATCCTAAGGTCATTTTCTTCTTGTATAAGCTTTGATTCTTCTTGACTTATTTTTTTTCCTTAACTTTCTTCTAATCATTTCATCAGAATTTTCATATGTTCACCCACAGATTTCTTACCCAAGTGTTCATGCTCATCAAATAATGTCTCAGTTCCTTTATTTCTTCTGCTTAACTGAGGACTGCCTGCCCCCAGTGCCTGCCACACAGCTCTAGTTCTGGGACCTCCCTTTGTTGCTTTCCTGGTTGAAATCCCAGCCAGTTGGGGCCTGGCTCTGTTTTTCCTTTCTGTAAGCTTTTAGGATCTTCCCTTCATATTTGGTTTGATGTATCTTTTTCCTTAAACCACTTTTTGCTAGGTTAATAGTCAATTACTAATAATAAAACATTTTTACTTCTTAAAGAGTAGTATTGATATAGCTCCTTTTTTGTCTTTTTCTAATTTTTTTTACCATTTTAACTTTTTCTTTTTATTGAATTATAGTTATGTTAGTTTCGGGTGTAGCAGTAGCCCTTTTTTATTGTCTATGCACTCATGTGAAGGCGTAAAAGTTGGCAACTCTCCTCATTTTCAGAGTATACTTACTTGCATTTTGAGTCTGAATTTACCAGTAGAGTCAGTGAATGCATTTTTCCTTATTGTGAAAGCAACAAGCCCAGCTTTATGAGGACTCATCAGGCAAGAACAATTAGCCTTTGCGGAATGCCACTTTCCCATACTTACAATTCCTCTGCTGTGCTTGGATTTATGGTAGAACTGATATCTTAGGTTTGGGGTTGTACATCCCCAAATTGTTTCAGTATCTTTGTATGTTATAATATGAATTACCAGATGTTTCATGATATTACTGATACACTGAATACTAAATACTGAGTATGAAATTTCCTAGTAGATCAGATATCTCAAACCCATGAGATTATATATGTTAGAAAATAATAATATAACACACATATTTTTATAAAGTGTATGGTTGCCCTTTTATATCTGTTTTTAAAAAGAACTCAGCTCTGGCATTAGTTTTGCACTTCTTTTGTAGATCACTTAATAATCACAGTTTTTCAGTTGTAGACCAAACATATCAGAGCCATAGTCTAGAATATTCTTTGCTGAAATTGTCCCTGAATCCACTTCTATATAGTTCATATATGGAAAATGATTATTTTATCCTGAAACCATTTGTTTTTTCAGCTTAGACTTTCTGAGGCAGGAGAGTGAGCATCCATGAAAGCAGGGAGTCTAGGTTTTGCTCTACCACTCATTTTTCTACCTAGGGTCAGTCACTTTTCAGGGACTTATTTTCATCTCATCTCTAAAATATGATCATTTCACTAAAATAGTGCTCTGAGATGGAGAGTTGTGTCCCTTGGTTGGAATGTGAGTCATCAGAAATTCCCTGTGGGCCCCTTGTGGCTATCACATTTATCATAATCAGCCCAATGTCTCAGTCAAGGGGTTGACTGTGAATATAAACAATACCAAATAAATGGGGGTATGGGGCAGCATTTGAATGTAAGCAGAGGGAGGAATCCAGAGACCCTACCTTGCCTTAACCAAGGTTTGTGGTTTGCTTTCATGTCCTAATTGGAATGGTATATGTGAGTGGATCAGTCCTTGAGTAAAACAGAATGGCTTTCAGTCCTGATATTCTCTGCTCAATCTTTGAATTTGTCTTATTCTTCGATTTAGAAAATGTTTCTTCAGCTATAACTAGGGCATTTTTAGGTATGTTTTAGTTCTATTGGTTCTATGTATGAGAGAATGTCATCAAATGGAAAACAAACCGATATTTGTTTAGGTGAATTGGCAAAAAGAGTAGTTCAGAACATTTGAAAAGTTGAGAAATAGAAGAAACATATAAAGTTTTCTCTTTTTCCAGTATGTCAGCTGGAACTTAAAAAAACAAAAAAGGCAGCTATATTCTGTGTTATAACAAATCCCATTCACTAAATCTGCCAGTTCGTTGTCATGACAACCTTCAATTGGTGCTAATTGGAAGTTAACTAGGACACTTGAAGAGATCGATTCTGGTCTGGAATTGGATAGGATTTCATAACCTCTATAATCTATCATATTTATTTCTATCACAGTATAGATTTTTGGTGAGTTATTATATAGAAGGGCCCAGAAAATGTGCCTTTGGTTGATATGGGGGATAATGAATCTTATTCTCTTTCTTATTCTCTTCCATTTTTTACCCCCCCCCCCCCCGCGACCTCCCACCAAAGCCTATAGTCTGGAATAAGCTAAGAAATTCAGAACACAGATATTAGTATGAGATATTCATTGAGAGGGCTACTCAACGGGTGTTCTAATCACTTCTGGCTTGAAAACTGTGTATGTCCTTCTAAAATGAACAACACTGGCTCAGAATGACTGAGTTATTTTAACCTGTCAGTTGTAGCTTTAGGGTTAGCTTCAGAGCTTACCAGGGACTTGAAAGCATATGAAAGATGTAAACCATCCTGACTTTAAGAGACAAACACCTTATTTGGAATGATAGCATACTGATATGAAAAGCCTAACATATGTTTACCAATTCACCTCAGGTTAGTTCAGCAAACATTTATGGGATGCCTGGACGGTACAAGGCAATTAAAATTTGTATATAGTCAAAGTGCCTGTGTGGCTCTGTCATTTAAGCATCAGACTCTTGATTTCAGCTCAGGTGTTGATCTCAGGGTTGTGAGATCAAGCCCCATGTTGTGCTCTGCACTGGGCATGGAGCCTGCGTAAGATTTTCTGTCTCCCTCTCCCTCTGCCCCAACCCCCAAAATAAAATCTTAAAAAAAATTGTAGTCAACATATCTCAAATATCAAAGGACTATGAAAACAGAAAAAATATACATTGAACATTAGCATCAATTAACAAATTCTTTTTGAGGAACAATTATGTGCAAAAATTTTCCCAGGCTTGGGGAGGAAATAAGAGCATACAGAAATCAGTACAAGTAGTACTCCTCCTTTGTCATGGAGGAGCTTAATCATTGTATGGGTGTGGCTGTAAGTACCTAGATGTCACTCATAATGAGCCCAGCCACCTGGTGGTCCTCTTTTAGCAAAATGTGGCATTCAAAGAAACATCAATCTGATGTTCAAAACCATTGAAAATAATCTAAATCTTTTTTTTAAAAGATTTTATTTATTTATTTGACAGATCACAAGTAGGCAGAGAGGCAGGCAGAGAGAGAGAGGAGGAAGCAGGCTCCCCGCTGAGCAGAGAGCCCGACCCCAGAATCATGACCTGAGCCGAAGGCAGAGGCTTTAACCCACTGAGCCACCCAGGCGCTCTGAAAATAATCCAAATCTTTATGGAGTCTCTCATAAGAACATTTGAGAGGGAATCCTTTCATAATGCATAGCAAAATTTCTCTTAAATCTTTTCCCCCAACTGTGGTGTTCTTTAGTATCTCTCTGACATCCACATGTGGCCCTCTGATGAAATACCTCAAAATACCTTGTACCGGTACAGTATTGTTTTGGCTGTTACATATTTATATGTCTCTTCCTCTGTCTTTACTGCAAATTCCTTTGCTGGGGGTCTTATTCATCATCTTATATCCAATATCTAGCCCAGTAACATACAGCCCTGACATACAGTGCTTTTCTAGTACTTGCTTCTGGTTGAAGGGCACTCAGAGCCGACTGAGGATAGAGCAAGAGAAGGGAGGTAAAGTCAGGGACCGAATGTTCTACTCAGGACAGTGAGTTATCTGTTGTGGCGGGAGAACAGGGTGAATCCAGTGGGAGATGAGAAGACATGGGTGGAATGAAGTGCTTCCTCCTCTCTGATTCACCACATGGTACTGTTAAGAGTCCATCTCTACTTTTCTCCCCACTAGACCATAAATCAACTGCTTAAGGACTCTCTGTCTTTTTATTACCAGCTTATGGCACTTAGGATGCATACAGTAGGTGTTGAATGAAAAAATGGTGAGTGAACTTGGTTCTGTAAGCAAGGGCCAGGAAAAGGGAAGGGTGGGTATGGGTGGTAGGAGAGGGAGGGGGCAGCACCTGGAAGGACTTCTCATGATCCACCCTATGATTTGCTGAGATTACCCTGGTGGCATGTGGAGGAGGAATGAGGAAATCAAGAGTTTAGAGGTTGGAAAACAATTTAGGGAGTTATTTTTTTTTTCCATAAGTGAAAGAAGATGAGGATTTCAACTAAGTCAAAGAATCAGCATGGTTATTTTTGAAGTAACTCAGAAAACCATCATAGAATCATCAGATGCTCCTTTTTAAGGGAAAAATGGCAAAGATTGAACAAGGGTCATTCTTTGCTCTCTCAGTGCCTTGCCAACCACGCACAGTATACCTCTGGCAGCTCTCTGCCTGGTGTGACAAGTTCAAGGCTACATTTCTGTGGTAGCCCAGCATCCAATCAGCCAACTTCTGATGCTTATAATGGTTTACTACAAATAATGCCAAAGAAATAGGATGTTGTTGAGGTGAAATTTCTGCTTGATAAATGTTGAGACAGGGAGTGGAAGGCAATTATTTATCAGATAATGTTGCTGTCTTCATCTTTTATGTGAAATGATTAATGATATAGACAGTCTCATTTTGCTTGATAGCTCTTGATGAAATCACGACAGTAACGCATCATGGCTGTTACTGAAACCTTCCCTATAAGGAGGAAACCTACTTTAACCAGTCCTGAGAACTCAATTAGAAATATGGAAATATACCTCAATGGGAAGAAGCTCACAGCCTTCCCGTTGAGATCAGGAACACGACAAGGATGCCCACTCTCACCACTCTTGTTCAACATAGTATTAGAAGTCCTAGCAACAGCAATCAGACAACAAAGAGAAATAAAAGGTATCCAAATTGGCAAGGAAGAAGTCAAACACTCTCTCTTCGCAGATGACATGATACTCTATATGGAAAACCCAAAAGACTCCACCCCCAAACTACTAGAACTCATACAGCAATTCAGTAACGTGGCAGGATATAAAGTCAATGTACAGAAATCAGTGGCTTTCTTATACACTAACAATGAAAGTACAGAAAGGGAAATTAGAGAATCGATTCCATTTACTATAGCACCA
>PISX010028202.1:0-21891 GCA_004024625.1 Mellivora capensis
CCGCCCTCACGTGCCGTGTGGTGGCTATGGGGGCGGACATCACTTCCGGAATGAGTAGCTTCCTCCGCCTCGGCCCCTCCGCGGGTCCCCCTGCGTCCAGCTGTGCGGAGAGATTAAAGGGCGTGGCCTCAGCACCGGGGGGTCGGGGAGCAGGAACCAGCTAAGAGCTGCCTGCGTGTGGGGGCTCCCGTCTGCCGCACACTCATTTCTTGCCTTTTGTTCACACCCTGGATTGTTTGTTGTTGTTGCTTTTTGTTTTGTTTTCTGTTCTTAATACACAAGTGTCCTGCCACTCACATGTTCTCGCTGGTCGTCTGAACAATCTGAGTATGGTAGAAGTTGCTGAAATTACTGAATGCTGCTGGAAGTTGCTGTCAGGAGCTAGGTAAGATTTTGACACCCATGAGCGAGCCGTGGGACCTTTGCAATTAGATGCGAGTCAGGGAAGTTTCCAGAGAAGGTGATGCTTGAACTAAGATTTTGAACTCAGATTTTGCTAGATGGCTGTGACTGAGGAACTGTGTTCTAAATCAAGTTGTGAAAGTTCAGAGGAAAGGTAAATATTTCGGTATGGTTCTCTGATGAGAAGAGGGAGGAGCAAGGTTTAAGTCCTGGGCAAAATGATGGGTATTTGGGTAGAGCCAGGAATGAGAGTGGGGCCTTAAACATCTTCTGTGGGTCACAGGGAGCCTGGTCAGTTTTTCATTTTAGACAGATCATCCTGGGATCTCTGCAAAGGTGGACTACAGGGAAAGGTCCGTTAGCAGACTTACAATTTTGGTCAAAGGGGCCAGTCATTCACCTCTTAATACGAATTTATATATACCCGTTGCTTCCCTCCAGCACTCTAGCTGAGATAAGCAGTAAAGACCTGGGAGTTTATTGAGGTATTGAGATGACAGCAGGGCATTTTGAGACAGTGGATACTGCTAGGGTGTATCAGGCTTGGTGGTGAAGTACACCTCACTGCACAGGGTTGGCCTCTGGTAGCTTTTAGCCATTGAACACATGAAGCTGGGGCAGGGAGGCAAGCATGGAAAAAAGAGAGTGGAAGGGACAAAGATGATCCATATCATGAGTCAGTCGGGGGTTAGTATCAGCCGCATCAATGGGTATACCATGGGATTGTTGAATATTCTGAGAATCTGTAGCGTTACAAAGGTGTGACATCTCCTGAACATTTGTTCTTGTATTTATCAATATGTCCAGGAATGAGTCTGAGATTAAGAGAACAACTAGTTTGGAGATTAAATCATCAAGCATTCAGCTGTGGCAGTCCCGGTGGTGTCTTGTTGGATCAGTTTAGTAGAAGCAAGAGACACAGTAGTTTACAGTCACAAAACACAAAAGTGCTGTCCAAGAAAGGACTGAGATCACGGTAGGGGAAAAATGAGCTGGCAGGCTGGAAGGGTCACGAAAGGAAGTTAACCCATAGCATGGAAAACTGAAAAATGACTTGTTACATCCTTTGTCATGGGTCTAATTTGTTTAAAATCAAATCCATCTGCTCATTTCACACCCTTTGTTCCACTTCCTTGCTGCAATCCACAGTGGATTACTCCATTACTTTAAAAACTGGCTGCACTTACAATAAGCTAATAACTTATTTTGTGGTTAACGGCATCAAGATATTCTGGAACATGACCAACATTTATTCTCCTTCCTCTCTCTCTCTTTCTTCCTCTTTGTCCCTCTCACTCTCTCTCTTTCCCTTTTCGTCTCTCTCTCTCTCAAGAACGAATTTCTTATTGCAGCGCATTGGCCAGGAAAATCCTTTAAGTCTCCTTCACAAAACATACTGTTTACAGGCTCTGAAGTGACAAAGGTAGGGGAAAAGGTTTCTGTCATTCCACTAGGCCTTCCTTTTATTCTCCACATAACCTGCAAATGCTCATTTCCCTCCCATGCACCATACATTACAAAAGACTTCTTAGCTCAATTGATTCTGTTTATGATCTCCAAATCTTAATTTCAAATGAAGCTTGCTCCTTTTCAGGAAAGAATTATCTTCTATGCAATGAACCAGAGTCCCCTGACGCATTCATTTGAGATGCATCAATTCCCTTAAGGTTTCCTAACCTATTAAAATATGTACAGTATTTCTGGTTAACTAATGGATCATTGGAAAAATGGAATTGCATGAAAGATATAATTCAAAGAAATGCATCTGGGGTTGTTGGCCAATCCATTCACAGGAACATTTGCTGATTGGGAAAATATTTTATTTTTTTGCCTTAATCCTTTGCCAGATCACAAAAACTAGTAAAGGTTGTCATTTTTGATTCGTTGCACCTAATTCTGAAGACAGAGCAGCAATGGAATTTGTGACTTTGTCACTGCTCTTGATTAAGAAATGAGTGGCTGGAATTTGAACTCACTTGGATCTGTACAGTCTGTGGGTATTACCCTTTTTTCCCTCCTTATTGAGTATAAGTTATTGCTAGATGTTATCTTATATTCACTCCTATCTTTTGAAGGGCCAAAGATTTTGGAAATATAATATTTATGAAATTAGATATTCAAATGGCAAGTGGTTTAAAGCTGAGGAATGGTTGTTGAAAGATCCCAGCACATGCACTCGCAGTAATTTTACATTTTTCATTACTGAGGTAATTAAAAAATTCCTTAGGGCTAAATTATAGTAAAATTTTATGTATCTTTCCACTAAGCATAAACTAATTTTCTTTCCCACTGGACAGTTTTAAGTAGGAAATATTTTAAATTCCGTCCCATTTATTCATATTATGAAAAATTGTAATCTTTAGTAATTTCATTCAGCATTATTTCTAAGTGTTCTTAGATTCAGTAGCTGATGGGCATTTGGTCTAAAAGGTTAAGCAGAAATGAAAGATGTAATTCTTTTGTTTGTTTCAACAGTGACTTTCCTAGTTTATTCTGATTCTTTTTTTTTTTTTTTTAAAGATTTTATTTATTTATTTGAGAGAGAGAGAGAGATCACAAGTAGGCAGAGAGGCAGGCAGAGAGACAGGGGGAAGCAGGCTCCCCGCTGAGCAGAGAGCCCAATGCAGTGCTCGATCCAAGGACCCTGAGATCATGACCTGAGCCGAAGGCAGAGGCTTAACCCACTGAGCCACCCAGGCACCCCTTCATTTCTGATTCTTAGATGACCCCATGGCAGTCAGAGCCTGAACCCGTTATATCTAAGTCCATGAAGGTCATGAAAATATGCCTGAAAGTTTTGCTTTTAATTTTGACATTGAGGAATATATGAAGTACTGTGTGACCTTGGATAGGTCCTTAACTTGTCTTTATCTATGAAGGAAATATAATCTAAATTTTCTCCCTCACCTAATCCTTCAAGTAACAAGTAAAATGCTTAATGAAGCCCTTTGCTTCTTTCAAGCCACAGGGTGCCATTTTGTGTCAAATAGTTCCAGTGGTATTAAGTTTAGGGCTCACTTTACTGATACTTATGGGAAGAAAGACATGAATGCAGCATCCAAGAAGTGGTACAGAATCTGATTAAAACCCACTATGTCTAGAAATGGCAAGAAGGAACTGAGAGCATCCACTCTGGTGTAATAATATTCTAAATTGGCTCACCCATTTGAAAGTTATGCCCAAGAGAAGGCAGTGACAGAGAAAGGGAAGGAGGGAGGATGGAGAGAGAACACTGTACCCAGTGCTTAGACTGATTCCATGTGGCTCTTTGAGAAACTGTGGAGGACTTTGCATTTCATGTTGTCAGGGATGGCTTAGGCAGGGGAGGATAGGACATCCACTGTCGCCTGAGGAAGGAGAAGGATGAAAAGGAGGAGGAGAAGGAAGGAGGGGGGGTGATGAACAAGAGGGGGAGGAGAGGAAGAGAGAAGAGCTGCCATTTATTAATCAGTCTCCTCCATGCAAGGTGCTCTGCCAGTCCTGACCATAATGGGGTGAGCTTCACAAGTATTACCTCCTGTGAGCCTTACAACCACCTACATACACTTTAGTAGATAAGGAAATAAAGTGTTCTGACTAGGTCACTTGGCTAAGTTCCCATAGCTCGTAAGATTTAAAGTGTGGTTTTGAATGGAGGGCCCATTTGCAGGCTTTTCCCACAGTGCATCACCATGTTCTTAGAGGTTCCTTCTGGGTGTACTTGGGTGTCTGTTCCACCCCTCTCATCTTCTACCTGTCCCAGTGGTTTTCTAAATCAGGGAGGCAGGAGAGTCAAACATGCAGATGTCAGGCCTTTGCCCGGATTGTTCAACTAGAACCTCCTCAGGTGGGGGTACTTGGATACTGATTGGTTTATACCAGTTTATACCAGAGGGTATTTGCATTTTAATGTAGGACCATTGCTTCTGTTCAATTCAGTCAGTCATGTATCCCAGGATTATTTTAGGCCTGGCTCTGAAGACTTTGAGATTGAAACACGTTTTGTCTTTAAGGCTGATGGCCTAAATAAGCCTTCAGGATAGGAACAAATATGGATAATGAAGTTTCAGATTCATAAGTAGCAAGTGGAAGAGGTCATTTAGAACAAAAAATCTTGCTGGAATCCTTCACATTTCTGCTACTTGAGTGAACCTCCCCTGCCTGCCATCAAAACCAGTGAGCCAGATGATCTGCTGAAATCAACCCCCCAAATCCCAAGGTTTAAAAATTGCCACAGCAGAACTTTCCCTTTTCCAGCTCTGAGGCGATCCTTTCTGTTTACTTCTACACATATGGTGTGATCGCTGAAAAGGACAGCATCATAACACTACTTTTTATGGAGGTATCAGCAAATACAGCAGAGACTAAATAGTTCTGCCAGTGGCTGCCGATCCAGCCCAGAGAAATGAGAGGTGTTTCTGCTTCAGTTTTCCTATCTCTAGAGACCAGTTTGTTTTAAATGTCCCAGGCTTCTCTGAGTTCTTGAGTTAGGTATCATTTAGAAATGAAGTTCATAAGATTAGGTAGGAATTAGGCATTTCTCTCCGACACGTATCCTGCTTCACACCCTCTCCTGTGTAGACCCTTGTAACCTTAAGGTTCCTTCCAGCCTTCTTACACCAGGTGAGGGTGGAATTACTGTAATATTACTCTAATATTAGCACAGTCATTACAGCATAGATCATGATGTCCAAAACATTACTGTTTATATGCTTTCCAAGTGATGGTCTCTAGATGCAAATAATCTGAGGACTTTGCTTATTATATCCACATCGATCCTCTCAGATAGAACCACTCTAAGGAAAGCAGAGCTGACTCTGAATCTCTGTTCTTTATTTACCTGCACTATTGAACTCCATCTGAGCTTTTCTCCTACTCCCCTCAGTTTAATTTTGCAGGCAGTCTGTTCCCCTTCTTCACATTTGGGATTCAGATCCTGGGGCACAGTGTCTTACAACTTACCTGTTTGCATGCCTGTCTCCTCCCCTAGACTGAAATCCCTAGCAGCAGGAGCCTGTCTTACTCATTTTTGTGCGGTACCTGGCACAGAGCAGTACTCTTCAAAATTAATTGAAAAAATGGTTGAGTTGATACAATGTCTAGGTGTTTTTTAAATCAGACTTTTCCCCCCTTTTCTTACCTTTTCTAAATCTTTCAGGTTGAATGTATTACATAATAAAGAAGAATATTTCAATAAAATAAGGGTGTTTCTTCTGAATCCTTTGAAAGCATTTCTGCTGTTGTATTAAACTGTTAACTTTTTAAAAACCATCTAGGCAAAACATAAATCAGTGTCAGGAGCACATTTTGCAAATGTTTATATTATTTTTTGAAACGCATTTGACTGTACACAAGCACATGGACCTGCTAGATAGAGGAAATAACTTCTCTGCTGGCCAGAGGGCTGCAGCCTGTTGCACAGCATCTTTATCGATCCTTTTTGGCTCTTCTTTCCAAGCTTCCCATCCCGTCACTTAAATATCACCAGCTTAGCCCTAATTTCATAAACAGAAATTATTGAATGCTAATAATTTCTGGTAAGCAATTTAGGAGACATTTAAGTCCCTAATATATATGTGATCCCCTTTTTTACTGCAATTTTCCAGGGAAAGTGCTACAAAGTGATATGTGGCAATAACAAAGTCGGAAGGAAGGGAATATGAAATTCAGCGAGCAGCGTGAATGATTTGCTGTTAGCATGGGGCCCAATAACACTACAAAGCTATAAACTCTGTCGATCTAGATTGCCCAGTTAGGTGGCAGAGATGCAATTTGTCTTTTCTGAAGCTGCCTGCTGCTTGCTAGCTCCATCTCCTGTCACAGCCTATTAGCTCCCCAAGAAAATTGGTAGGAAATTGCCTGCAGATTGTAGGAAATTGCATCTCCAGGCCCTGGAAAAAATGTAGGATAGCACAACACTGACCCTCCCAGAGCAGCTATTAATACAGCAAAAAGTGACCTTTGACTTGCCGGGAAACGACTTTGCTATTTGCTGAATAAAGACTGTATTATGTGTGGCTGAAGGAAGGTGCAAATGATTATCCTAGCGAGTCTCGAAGCCAACCTGCTTTTGAAAGCCTAAATATTAGTTAGAAGATTTTTTTTTTTTCTTGGTTTATTTGTTTGTTTTAGGTGCAAAGGGTTTGAGTGTTGTGGCACTGCAGGGAGAAAACGGTCCAGTTGGCTTGTTTTTGAAAATACCTTTTCCCGAAGGTAAAAAGAAGTAAATTGTCCTAAGGAAATGCTCACACAAAGCTTTCAGGCAAAAATTCAGGAAGTAAATCTTTCAAAAGATGAGATTAAAAAACAAAGATGAGCACACTGAACATTGTTTTGTTTCCCCCTCAGTTTGGCTGCGTATCCATCTGGGGCTTCCCGCCCCTTTCTCTAATTGCGTTTTACAGTACCAGCTATGTCTACTCACTTCTGAATTATTTTCTTTATAAACCATCCCCGATATGCAGACATCAAGATAATTCAGTGTTCCACAGGGGTACATATTGTGCATATTTTAAGCATCATTAACTTTATGTTACAAAAAAAATCAAGATCCTGACATGGTATTTACAGGCTTGCATTTCTACGTAGAAGGATCTTAGCTCCCATTTACAAGCGATTTTTTCGGAGAGGGAGAACAGCATTTTAGCTGCTCCTGAATGAATAAGATGCCTTCATTGCCTTTGAATCCTAAACATTGTCCCCTAATCCTACCCTCTCCCCCTGTCATTCACTTTCAGTATTCTGGGGAGCAAATCCAAAATGAGAGAGTGGGATGCAGATACACCAGCCTCTTCCTTTGTGAAAGACAGTGTTACCTCACTTATTATTTGCACAAACTAAAAAATAGCTAGATGAGACTTCTTTTAGCTTTCCCAGAGTTGGGAGGTTTTCTTTAGATTGCTGCTTTCTTACACTTGGTGCTTGCTTCTAGAGAGAAAAGTACTAGACACCATGTCATATCTGAGAACACTGAATTTAGCCCATGAATTTCTGAGCTTTTCTATGAGCTCTGATACTCTCTGCCTATGTGATCTTTTTTTAAGCTTTTAGTGCCTCAGTTTCATTATGTAAAAAGCTAATGTTCTTTAAGAACTTTGAGGTGTTAAATTTTGTGATAAAGGTAAAAAGATTGGGGGATAGAATTGAAGTCTGAGCTGCCACCCTGCTTTCTGCCTACTTCTTGGGCTTCTTGACTGACTGTCCTTGAAGAAGGGGCTGTGTATGGCCAAAGAATGTGTTTTGGAGTCTGCAAGCACCCAACATGCAACCAGATACATCAAGACTTGCTTTTGTCTACAGAAGAGTGGAAAGAACTCCTTAAGACATGACCCCTGGGGGCATACTGATTACTAGGGTGGGTGGACATTTTGTGGTAGAAGGTTCATTTCAGGAGAGCTGCTAGGCAGTAGAACTTAGTTGATCTTTATAGCCCCACATTATAGACTATGGGAAGGAATATCAAAAGAGGCCCAGTTAACCTTGAAAATGTGTTAAGTAAAAAAGCCAGACAAAAAGTCACATCTCATTATATGATTTCATTTACATGAAGTATTCAGAAACACGGAAATCCGTAAGAGACAGAAACCAGATGAGTGGTTGCCAGAGGCTAGGGGATGTGGGGGTTGGGGTAATGGGGAGTGACTATTTAAAGGGTATGGGTTTTCCTTTTAGGGAAATGAAAATATTTTGGAACTAGATAGAGGTAATGATTGAACAACCTTGTGGATGTACTAAATGCTACTGAAATGCATGCTTTAAAATGCTTGATTTTATATTATGTGAACTTCACCTCAATAAAAGAAAGACCTCTAGTTAAATTGATGAATAAAGGGACAAATACAAAACATATAATTACTTAAAATTTAAAATGGAGATTTTAGCCCATGCAGTATAACTCTTGCCACAATACAAACCACACTGTAACCTTTCTTTCCTGCCTTTGTTTCCACTCTGATCTTTGACCATGATGATGATTTGAGAAATGACTGGATGTTCTGATATCCACAGTTCCAAAAGCCAATGCCAGGGCTGATTTTGAGATGATTTATGAATACCATTTTCCTACAGGCTCCTTCAAAATCAGATTCAGTGCCAGGTCTTTTCTGAAAGGTTTCCAGTCCTTCTAGTTGAAAGAGATCTCTGCCTTCTCTGAAAGAATGATATTTATCTACCTTTTTTAGGGCGTTACTCGCTTCCTATCTTGGATTATGGTTGTTTATTTTTCAGACATGCCTTACCTCCCCTACTTGAGGCCAGAATCACATCCTTCTCACCTCTCTGTCCTCCCAGACACCAGGGCAGTGTGTACTCAGTAAACATTTGAGCTTTTGCTCTTGTTTTCTTCTCTACCTGAAATGTCCTTTGTAGGAGAATTCCACAGCAATTCTTACCCCCTACTGTTTAAGCTGCTGGATGTTTTTAAGGATCTATCCATTCCCCATTCTCACTGTCCAAAATTCAGGTTGGGTCGAATGCCTCCCTTGAAGGCATGCCACCTCTCCAACCATCTTCATAGCATGTTCCAAATTTGAGACTCTTTCCACAGAGATTGCAGATTTGGGCCCATGTAAACAAACCTGGAGCTGAAGATGACCATTGGCTATGGCATGGGAAGAGCTTGCCTGGGAATAAAGCCAACATGAAGAAAAGCAAAGCTGAGAAGTGGATAGAGTCTGGTTCTGAGAATATTGTTTGGATACTAGTGTTCTGGCAGCCTGGGGCCAAATTTGCCCTTGGTCTTCTCAGTTTCATGAGCCAACTATTCCCTCTTTTTTTTGATGAAGCCAGTCTGAGTTTGTCATTTGTTATTGAAAGACTCCTGTCTGATGCATTCTTGTTATCTCTTCACCATGTTCAAAACATCCTTTAAGGATTGGGTAAGATCAGATACTCCCTGGGAATTCCTCACATCTCTTATATTTTTATTTCATTCACCTGGTTATTTGCTCTTCTACTTTCAACAAAGATTTATTGGACATTAGAACAAAAGCAGATATATAAAAGAATAAGATTGCTTTTGTTTCAAGGGAATGATATTTACAGAAAGCCTTAAATTTAGGCAATTTTGTATAATTTTATCTTCTTTAATCCTTAACATTAGTCTTGTGAGATGAATATTATTACCTGCATTTTGTAGATGGGGAAACTGAGACTCAGAGAGGATCAGAGGTTATAAAATTATTCAGATGAATGATCTCACAGTTTGACCATCCTGGACTCTAATTTGAACATCTCCTTCCTTTGTTCTTCCAGTGCAGTCTGCCTTGCATTATGTATTTTTTTTCTTTTCCACTAGATTCTAGATCCCTTAAGGGCAGGAACTGCGGCTTACTTATTCTTCCATCAACTACAACCTTAAGCATAGTCTCTTGATGATAAGACTTTCTTAAGTATTTTTTGGGTGACTTGATAGATGAGTGAACCACAGTTGAGGGAATCATTTGTGTCCTCTGAAATCCAAACCAGAATTCACATCTCCAGATTCGAATGAGGTAGAAATGCCAAAATGCTGTTCTGAAGCTCAGAATATTATACACCTGTATAGCCGTTTACTTCCTCTGAGGCATCATCCCCATCATGGGAGCATGAGTGGAGACCTCAGGACTCAGAATCAGTGAAGATTTACCATTAAGTGAATGATGTGTCAAGTCAGGGCTACTCACTTGAAAGATCATACGTGTAAAATTTGTAAAAGTAAAACATTTGAAACATATTACCTAAGATTATGGTCTCTTTCTCACATCTCAGGCTGAATTCATGGGTGTTTGGAATGCTTTGATAGATATCCAGCTAAATTCAAGGGACCTGACGAAATAAAGTCCCCTGCTCTTCTGCCATCTTGCCTTCCTCCAAGATCATGGTTTCTTTCCATTCCAGCTTTCCTTCCACTATTCTTTCTCTTACATAGGGTGGTGGTATAATGACCATATGTGTTGAGAATCTACCTAAGAGGAAATTGGGGATACATGTAGTTTGGGTTTGGTGAGATGTATTTACATGCTTCATAGTCACTTTTAGAATTATGTAGAGTGTTAATTTAGAATGAGATTTAGGCTAGGTGTCCTGCTATGGGAATGGCTTCCTGGAATGTTCCTACTGCCCATTGTGCTAGTTGACTTGGTGTTGTGCCACGAAGGTGTGAGGAAGGAGTGGTTTTGCACTATGACTGTGTTTCATAGCCCATCACTGTAAGAGTATGAGTAGTGGAGGAAAAACAAAATTTGAAATGTACAGAGTCAGAAACTAATGGAGAAAATATGTCCAGTCCTCAGTTCTTAGCAGAATATTTGGTTCTCATTGAAGCCTAGTAAGTGAAAGTTCTTTCTTCTCAGGAATATAGTCTGATAATGTAACAAACACAGTTATAAAAACACCAATTTTTTTTTCTTTTGTGATGGGAATTGAAGAAAATACAAAATTGGTACAGAGCCTTGCAAGGAACCCATGGGAGTGAGGGGCCCTGAAGCTGAAGCTTCATCTGCTTCATGGTAAATCTGCCTTTGAAAATGCTTTTCAAAATTGTTGTTGTGTGAAGAAATGGTCAGGGATGCAGACAAAAAATTGTAGGGGTGAGTATTAGGGCGGTACATCAGGTGTCAGTTTTTATAGACGTGACTTTTGTGATATTTTCCATTTAAAAAAATTATTATGTGTTGTGACTTTTTTCATTCTAAAGAAATATTCATTAAGTATTCCTTTTACTAAAGAGCTCTTCTCTCTCTGACAAAAATGTAAAAGCTCCAGGCCTGCAAAACCTAGATTTGCCCCTGCTGAGAGTAACTATCAAATGACTTTGGTTTAGTCATTTCCCTAAACACTTGTGAAATTCATCTCACAGTATTTCACATCC
This sequence comes from Mellivora capensis, assembly GCA_004024625.1. Classification (NCBI taxonomy): domain Eukaryota; kingdom Metazoa; phylum Chordata; class Mammalia; order Carnivora; family Mustelidae; genus Mellivora; species Mellivora capensis. Next base: position 11,231 of record PISX010028202.1, read on the forward strand.
TTCTGGAGAAGTAATCACTTTCAGTTTTCTTCAGGGACAGGGGACATGTTTGGGATTTCTGTGCTTGCAAATTCCAAAGTGATAAGATTCCTCTTGCTTTCTAACTGTGCTGTAATTTCTTTGGATTCTGTGTAATAACCTCAGCTTCAGGATCTGGGAGAACACCAATTTTTTGCCAATGAGTAGTACACAAGACAAGACTTTTTGGCTTAGCATTAAAATATTGAAATTGTGTATTGTAATGGAGTACTATTGGCTATAATTTATGCACAAATAGGCCAAGGCCCAGGGAAAAAAATTGCTTTACCCAAGTTCACGGCTTAATGAATATCAGAGCTGCAGTTACAATTTTCTAACTCCCCAACTGTACGTGCAATTTGCAGGTTTACAATCCTGTACAAAAAACTGGCAGAGAACACAGATGGGCTTCTAACCCCTGCTAATGAGAGCATCACTCTTCATTGCTGGGATAATTAAGCAAATATTTAGTGGTCAGAAACCCACCCAGACTTTAAATAAAATCAATCAAACTGCAATCCCTTGGGAGATGTTGATTTTGGATTTTTTTTTTTTAACTCCGAAATGTAACTTCATGTGTGTGTGTGTCTGTCTGTCTCTCTGTGCCTGTGTCTGTTTGTACGTAGTTCTTATTTTTATGATTTAAAGCAGAAGAGAGTTCAGTTGCCCTGTGCCCACTGAAAAGCCACATTTCCCAGAAAGACCATGCTTCTGACACTCAAAAGGCACCAGGTCAGGAGAGCATTTTCTCTTTGTTGATTGCTCTTTTTTTTACTCAGAATTTTCCTTTTTCCTTATGGAATTAGACCCTTTAAAGTAAATTGCAAACAGTTCCCCCTGTGTGAAGCAATGTCTAGGCTAACGCACTACCTGACACAATCATTGACATTTCTTATGTAAATAACAGCAGCTGGTTTCAGCCCTTTCAAGAATGAGTTGAAAAAATAATGTACCGTTTTTTTTTTCCCCTAAGATAAAACACACTATATGTTCCAAAAATTAGAAGGATCTGAGGTAAAAAGAAGAGCAAATTAATACACAATTTTTGTTTATTTTTGTTACAACCCATCCATTCAACCTTCCACTCCAAATTCTCCTTACTCAGCTATACCTTTTTTCCATAGAATTTATCACCTGTGAATAAACTATAGAATGTATTTATTTATTGAGACTATAGTTTGTTATTTGTCTCTGCCTGCTAGAAGGTAAGATCTAAGGGGACAAGAATTTTTATCTGGATGTATCCCAAGCACCCAAGGCAGCACCTGGCATATAATAGGAACTCAAGAAGTTGTTACCGAATGACTGTGTGCTATGTTTCAGCACTTGGAGAGTAAAAAGTGAATATAGTACTGCACTTTCCTCTCAGAAGTTTTATTTTTCCAAGGTTTAAAATTCCAGAATTTTGGCCTTAAATATTTACACTATTTTTCATATCTTTCCTATTAAGGTCCTTGATTTGTTTGATGTGGTAATGCCTAGTGAAAATAGCCCATTGTCTAGCCTTTCCTGCAGCTTTTCCTTCAATTTTGTCCAGCAAGACCTAAGTTGAATTCTTTTTTTTTTTTTTAAGATTTTATTTATTTGACAGAGATCACAAGCAGGCAGAGAGGCAGGCAGACAGAGAGGGAGAAGCAGGCTCCCCACTGAGAAGAGAGCCCGATGCGGGCTCGATCCCAGAACTCTGGGATCATGACCTGAGCCAAAGGCAGAGGCTTTAACCCACTGAGCCACCCAGGTGTCCCCTAAGTTTAATTCTATTAGGGATATCTAGGAAAGTTTTGCTTTCTTGATATAGATAGTTCATTTTTCTCTTTGTCGCTTGTGTCTTCTGCATGTCTGAAATGTGCCTGCAGGTATAGCGGCCATATTGAGACCATCGGGTAAAAGCAAAGTGCTAAAGGTGGCAGCATGAAAAGATAGAAATAGTTGGAGCAGGGTGGCCTGCTCCTCCACTTGTTACAAGAGAAAATAAAGCCCTATTTGGTTAAGCTTTTTTATGTGGGTCTATGTTACATTGAACCCCAAAACAATCCTACAAAATATACTCATATCAAATTGTGACTTAACTAAATATTTTGAATATTGTGTTTCAGAGCGTTAAAGCCATTGGGTAAATTCTACATTTTGGTGTCCTCCTGTCCTGGACCCAGGGAGTTCCAGAAATAGAGCGAAGAGGACTGCTGTGTACCCTGCTGTGCACCCTGCTGTAAGGAAAACACTTACCAGACAGATCTGTATTTGTTAAAAAGCTAGATGACAGGGGCACCTGAGTGGCTCCGCGGGTTAAAGCCTCTGCCTTCAGCTCAGGTCATAGTCTCAGGGTCCTGGGATGGAGCCCCGCATCGGGCTCTCTGCTCAGCAGGGAGCCTGCTTCCCCCCCCCCCCCGCCCCTCTGCCTGCTTCTCTGCCTACTTGTGATCTCTGTCTGTCAGATAAATAAATAAAATATTAAAAAAAAAAAAAAAGCTAGGTGATAAAATGTCTGTTCTTTAGCACCACTCAGTTTTTTGCAGAGGCATTTTGTTTGTTTTCTCCCGTCTTGTGGCACTAGATTATTGTAGATTTATTGCTATCCATGTGCACAGACTAAGTAGAAACATTGAAAATTCAGATTATAGAGCTGAATCATTTGGAGATCTTTTGTGCTGATATAAATGGTTGTTGCAACTCAACAGAAATATATGGTATGGATGTATGTTTTAGTGTGCGAGAGAATGTGAGGCTGTCCTCTTTGTACCCTGAAACTAGCCCGTAACAGTTTTCTCTTTAACTTAGCCAGAATAATTATTCCCACAAGTCACTGCTATTTTGATATTTGCACAACAGTAAGTGCTATTTATTTATTTATTTTTGGTTGATTAGTTGGAGACACCACACACACAAAAATAAAATATCTCCCTTATATCTGGGAAATTGCACATGTCTCTTGTGGATTTTCAGATTTGGTGTTGTGATTTTGTTTTGGATATAAAGCTAATCCTATAGAGGTTAACTTACACTTCCCTTCTGCATAGAACATTTAGTAACATTAGCTATGGATTTGCTTTTTTTGTTTTTTTTGTTGGTTTTTTTTTTAAAGATTTTATTTATATATTTGACAGGGAGTAGAGAGAGAGTGTGTGCACAAGCAGGGAAAGCAGCAGGTAGAGGGAGAGGGAGAAGCAGGTTTCCCACACAGCACCCTGGGATCATGACCTGAGCTGAAGGCAGGATGGCAGAAGCTTAACCCACTGACCCATTCAGGCATCCCACTTTTGTTTTGTTTAAAGATGCTATCTTGAGAGGTGCCTGGGTGGCTCAGTCCGTTAAGCATCTGCCTTCAGCTCGGGTCAAGATCCCAGGGTCCTGGGATCAAGCCACACATCAGGCTCCCTGCTTTGTGGAGAGCCTGCTTCTCCTTCTCCCTCTGCCTGCTGCTCTCTCCACTTGTGCTCTCTCTGTAACTCTCTGTCAAATAAATAAATAAAAATCTTAAAAAAAAAAAAAAAAGAGGCTATCTTAAAATAGAAAACCTCTCTTTTTAAACCTTTTAAAAATTTAAGATGGCAATTTTCTATGCTTCATTCATCAAAAAGAAACCATTCAGTTATTTCCCTGTTTTCCTCCCTTTGCAGGGCTGCTTTGCCACTATGCTCTTTTGAGGAAGGTTGTGTTACAAGGAGAAAAATGAGAGGAAAGAGATAAAATACAATAATCCTGCTTCAGTTCTGGTCAGTTTTATCTATCCTAGGAACTTCCACGTTCCCCCCAAAAAAGAACTCTAATTGTTCTATATGACTTCTTGTTCTTGGATTCTTCTTCCCCTTTTCTTATTATTTAGGAAATTGATTCCCAATTTAAAATCTATTTTTTTATCTCATTATATTTTTTAAGAAAATGTAGACACAAAGTTGATTTACTCCACAATAAAACTCAAAATTTCTACCACTAACTAGAGGTGTCTGAGGAACAAGTAATTAATTCTCTGTCGGAGGTCATTTCAGTATTTGGAAATAAAGACAGAGCTTACTCCCACTCCCCCCCACCCCAGTGTTCATTCTTCCATTTCACTTTATCAGTAGAATCCTGGAACCCAGAATAAAGATGGCATATGTAGCTAGGTAAGGTCACGAGGAAATTGTGGCCAGAATTGTTATGTACAACTTCTGGGAAATGGAAGTGGTGTGTCTTTCTCCTTTTCTCCTCTTTCATTCATGGCTTGTGAATGTGATGGCCGAGCCACTTAAAGGAATTTTTTTTTCCATGTGTAATTTCTTGGGAGTCACACAGACAGAAGGAATTCTTCTCTCATACCTAATAAATGGGGTTTCTGGTTAGAAATTCTCATGGTATAATTTTTTTTCTACTTCATCTAAATCCAAAGCCAAAGCTCAGTGAGGCATATATGCCCAGCATCTCCCTCTGTAAAGCGTATGGATGTTTATTTCCTTTGCCCTCTGGGAGTGTGTATATTTGGGTGGGCAGGGGAGGATGGTGTGTGAAGGGGGGTACTTTATACCAAAGCATTTCAATCTGAACTGTTCTCATAGGAGAGCTGGGGTACAGCTCAGGGCAAAATGAGGTATAAGTCTGGCCTCTTTTTTTTTTTTAAAGATTTTATTTATTTATTTTAATGATAGCATGTGAGCGATGGGGAGGGGCAGAGGGAGAGAGAGAGAATCCTAAGCAGCCTCCATGCTAACTGTGGAGCCTGATGGGAGGTTCAGTCTCATGATCCTGAGATCATAACCTGAGTGGAAATCAAGAGCTGGATGCTTAACCAACTGAGCCACCCAGGGGCCCCTGAGTTATGGGTCTTTTGAGGATTTTTAGAGAGTCCTAAGACAAGTTCTTTCTTTACTGCTTGCTTACCTTTCTGGATTCACACTTTTATTTTCCTGCTAGCCAAGCCGTGCATTCAAATGACATTTTAAATATTTTATTCAGCATTTTAGCTCTGCCTAGAGGGATGAGTCTGCTGTGTTGCTGGAAACATTCTCTAAATTCTGTTTGTTTTCATCTTCAAAAAATAATGCTTACTTGATTACTTTATATTCATCTACATTACTTCTTTTATTATGTTCACATTCCTTATGTTAGACACAGAGCTGTGGGTTTCCCTTCATTTCATTCTTTCCTTTCTTTTATTCCTTTCTTGCTTTTAATCTTTTATTTTGTTTCATTTCCTCCTCTCTCATTCTTTCCTTCTTCTTCTCTTCCCTCTCCCTGTCCTTCTCTTTTTTTCTTTCTCAATCCTCCTTTTTAAAAGGAATCCATGGCTTCAGAGCCCAAGGTAGTAATGGATTTTAAGGAAGAAGTAAAAGAAACACTATTTACTTCCACATTTATTGATTGCCTACTGTGTGTTAGGTACTATGCTCAGAACTGATGCTGTATGGATGAATAAGGTCCTGCCCTCAAATAACCAGTTATGTGGGGTGAGGGTACAGTGTGGACTGCTGTTGTGGGACAAGTGCACCATGCTAAGGCAATGTTTTCTAGAGGAGGCCATCCTTAAGGGTCATCTGTACGTGGGACTTTCTTTTTGAGAGACCCCCCCCGCACATGAGGTAATACTATAAGTCAGGGGTGAGTGATCAAAGTAGTCCAGTCCCTGGAATTGGAGTCCTGTCTAGGAAACAAACACTATATCATTATGGCTTATGTTACATATATATGACACTTTTTTTTAGCTTCGAAATAATCACAAAACATTTTTCCTGTTGCAGTGGAGTTAAGCAGTCACATCCAGGAAGAACAGGAGGAATCTCCTGCTTTTGAATGGCTGGATAAATGATCAATGAGCTCCAAATTCAAGAAACAGACTTGCAATGAGTCAGAACACAGGCATCAATCTCAAAGGATAAAAGAACTGCCCATGGTTTCTTTACAATCACAGCTTGGTGACCTCAAATAATCCTTTGCAAGAGAGTTGGCATAGACCATTACAATAATTACTATGTTGCACTCCAGTACCAAACATATCATGATTGAGATGGGTGAAATAATGACCTACAGATAGGATTATTTCTTCAGGCTCATTTTGTAGTTACCATAATGTAAAGTGGAAATAATCACTTTGTTAAAATCCAATCTGTTCAGATCATGCTTTCCTCTTAGTATCCCAAGACATGTAAATTTTACATTAGTTAGTACAAACATACAGAATGAGAAAACAGACAACAAGAACTGCACGCTGATGGACGTTTCTCGGTCCGTGTACTGCCTCTTTTCTTGGGTATACTGGTTGGCTTGCCCAGGGCCCCACAGATGACATACTGCATGTGCTCTTGGTTATAGATCACAGCTGAACAAACTGCTCCGGAGTGTGAAAGGTCAGTGCAGTGTAAACAGAAATCAGCAGTGACCTATGGAGTCGTCTCAAGACATAATAAATACTGTCTTCATGGTCCTCCCCACCTTCTGCTGATTCAGGTATTCTCTAGCGCCATGTGGCTTGTCTCTGGAGCAGTATTTCAAATCCAGCAGACCGTTGTATATGCAGCAGAATTTCTAACTATGCTTTTAATTTTGGCAAAAATAACTTTCAGCTCCTTCTGAAAATGTAATCATATATGGGGAGCTTCATTGAGAAGGAATAAAATACTTTTTAAAGCACTCCATTAGCTTTGGCCACCATTAGTTTCACTATTCTGTAAGAATTTCTCATAGGTTTAGAGGATAAAAACAGAATTATTTTTTCAATCCAGATAGAATTTTGTGGCAGAATCATTAACTTTTCCTCTCCCTGAAATCTCCCAATGATGATTTATTTTCCTGTACTCCTTTATTGAGGGCATCCAGGCCAGTACTACCAGTACTACCTCCTACGAGAGTAGGGTTGGGCCCACTTTCATCCTGTTCCCTTCCCTGGGACAGCCACAAATCAGTCAGGAGAGTGTGCACTAGTCTTTACCCATGTTAGGCGAAAAGAGACTCTCTCAGATTGTGCTTTGCCTTCAGCTAGCTCCTACACACCTGGGTTGGTAATTTAAGACAGAGTTGTTCACCTGAACCTGAGGTGCCTGGATCTAATGGAAGTAGGACCACACACTCTATTCCCTGTGCACTCCAGGGCAAAACTCAGGAAGCTATGTGAACTTATGTGAGAAAGCCTTCCAATTCCCCTCATGTGCAATATTCACATGGATTTGCTTGTCTGTCCCTCACAGAATAATACACTGTGCTTCTAGACCTAAGTGTAGAAGGGTGATAGGAGGGAAAACTTCCCTCCACTCCAAGCCAAACCAAACAGAAAGCCCAATCCATAACCTACAATAACTTAACCCAGATGGTCATATTTTCTTAAGACTGCTAACCATTTCCACTGAATTCATTATTTGCAGTGTTTCTTCTTTTCTATTCTTGTAGTTAACATTTTGGCTTGCCAAATTCTAGCCATCCAAGAACAGGAGAGATCAGATGCTTCAGATTAAACAGTTCAAAGTCGGTGACATTTAGTTAAAATAAACAAATGGAATAAAATGGACTGCAGACTCACAGGTCCAAAAGTTAAAACTCTTTGACTGAGACTTAGTGCTATTAGATGGTTGATTTTACTCAGAAATAAAGAGCTCATGAATGATAAAGCCAGTTAACAGTGGCACCAAAGAGAAAATAGGGCTGTTATGTTGGAGGAGTGGTCCAAACTCACCTGTTTTGTGCCATCATTTTAAATCCCAGCAAAATTCCCAAGTAAAATAAAACAACTAAAACAATGAGAAACTAAAACAGTGGCTGAGAATATGTTGGTCATTAACATCTTCAACTTGGGGGGTTGTGATGAGTCAGGGTAGGAAATCAGATGGGAAGGAACAAAATTAAAAGTTAGAGAGAACAAGAACCCAAAAAAGTCTGCCTTAGAGAATTATGTGCATACATTTATATTTTAGTAATTCTCCATCCTCTACGGGATGCATTTGAAAATGAAAAACAAGGGCTCATGACTGACTAAAAATAACTTCAGGACCTATCACCAGTCATTTTTACCCAACACCCTTTTGCTTTCCAAACTCATCACTTTGCTTGGCAGATAAAGATGTTCTTAGCCTACTTTGAATACTGTTTTTCTTTGGCCTTCATGTCCACCCTGTATGTTTGCAATTGTCCAGGGTCATCTCCCTTTACCTCTTCACAGCACTGCTTAAATCTAGCACCTGTCTAATTCCCCCTTTAAACAAAGGAAACATACCTCTTCCTGGACCTCTAGCTACAATTCTGCACATGTCCACATGGTCTTTGTTGGCATATGTGATTTGCAAGGATGAGAGTCAGGTGTTTTGTAAGCTTGTGTGGTTCCTCCTCCTGTGCAATCACCCATATGGGTATTCAGTGAATAATGAAGTGAATTGCTTTCTGGTGGGGTTTATTGGCACATGTACCTCAGTAGGTCAAGATCCATCTCTTTTTGCAGAGCTTAGTGGGTTTCTTTTTGAATGCGTTTCTGACCAGGCCAGAGTTGTCGGATGTCTCTGGAAGTTGTTCACAGCTTGCTGAACAAGGAAGCAGCATGATTGTATCACTGTATTGTAGACAGGTCCCGGGTTTAAACATCAAGGAAGATCTACTTATGTTTTAAAATTCGCTGCTCTTTCTTTTTTGTTCTCATTTCTCCTCCTTCTTTTCCTTCCCTCCTTCTGTCCTTCTTCCTTCCTCTCTCTCTTCCTTTCTTCCTCCCCTCTCTTTCTTTCAGTTCTTTTTAACAAAGCTCTCTTGTGAGACCCAAACATTTATAGCAGGATCAACAACAGTGAAGGGCTGTCTTTTTCAGCCCAGCAAAGCTGGACAAATGCAACTCCAGAAACCCGGCCTCATACCTCAATTGAGGAAGGTGTCAACAAGTATGAGCTGAATCAAGGCTGGCCGAGCTCTCTGCTTGGGGATGGCATTGGCTCCAACAGCGGGAACACTGAGTTTCTAGCTTCAGGCTTTCAGTTCTCTCTATAGCTTAATGGCTCACAGCCCTTTTATGAGACAGCTGGATAACAATGTGCTTTTATGACAGCCTGACTCTTTTTTCCCCTTTTAAGTCTCAAACTGTACTGTATAAGACATTCTGTTTCCTATCGTTCCATCAGCAAGGCCTGAATAGCCAAGGCAAGTGCTCCTGAAGCACTTGTTTATTTCCTTGAATTTTTTTTTCTCCACAATAAAAGAATAAGGGGAGAGGAAGGTCCGGGTTGTGAAAGATGGCTGGCAAAAGCCTCTGTGTGAGGTCCTTGGTGAGATAATCTCATTCTAAAGATCTGGGTGACTGGAATTTCCTTTCCTCCCATCCCTCCCGCAGACATCCCCCTCCCCAACAGCCTTCTAATACAAATCCTTAAGCATTAAGTCAGGCGGAAAATGAGTCTACTCTACATTTATCTTCCTGAATGGCAGTCAACTCCCGCTTAATCTTTCAACATATATTTGTTCAATGGATCAACAGATTGTGTAAGCAGCATGACGGTTGGGTTTAGAAATGTGTCTGCTCATGTTTGGTTTGTGCTGAACCATTGACCATTTTGTTTGTGAATCCATCATAAATTATATCTCTGCGTTACCCAGCACTAGGGATGGGGACAGAGGACAGTGCTCATACAAGCGGAAAGACTTTTTGTCACTGTCATTTTCCATTATTGAGAATGCTGACTTGTTTTATTTTGGAATGCTTTTTAATATTTTCAAACTAGAAAACCTTGATGTTAATTCCTTTTTCTTTTCCCAAAAGTGTCTCTTACATATTCTTCTTTTGTCTTTTCCCCACTAAAACAAAGTAGGCTCTGAAGGCACAGAATAGTTAATAAAATAGTTAAAAAAAAATAAAAATAATAAAATAGTTAATAAAATAAAATAAAATAGTTAATAAAATAGTTAATAAAACTATTAATAAAAGAGTTAATAAAATAATAAAATATCGATAAGAAGGCTAAGAATTAAAAATCTGTGACTCTTTGGACCTATTGGTTCAAATCACTGCTCCTTAAAAATGAAGAGTTTATGTATTAAAAAATTGAGACATGGATTAGTCAACTCATCCCACAGCTGTTTTGACCTTTTTGTTTGTTTGTTTACTTATTTATTTATTTTTAAAAAGATTTTATTTATTTATTTGGCAGAGATCACAAGTAGGCAGAGAGGCAGACAGAGAGAGAGGGGGAAGCAGGCTCCGCGCTGAGCAGAGCCTGATGCGGTGGCTCGATCTCAGGACCCTGAGATCATGACCTGAGCCGAAGGCAGAGGCTTTAACACACTGAGCCACCCAGGCACCCCCTTTTTGTTTGTTTTTTTTTTTTATATATAACTTTTTTTTAAAATTTCTTTTCAGCGTAACAGAATTCATAGTTTTTGTACCACACTCAGTGCTCCATGCAATGCGTGCCCTCCGTAATACCCACCACCTGGCTCCCCCAACCTCCCACCCCCCTGTCCCTTCAAAACCCTCAGGTTGTTTTTCAGAATCCATAGTCTCTCATGGTTCACCTCCCCCTCCAATTTCCCTCAACTCCCTTCTCCTCTCCATCTCCCCATGTCCTCCGTGTTATTTGTTATGCTCCGCAAATAAGTGAAACCATATGATAATTGACTCTCTCTGCTTGACTTATTTCACTCAGCATAATCTCTTCCAGTCCCGTCCATGTTGATACAAAAATTGGGTATTCATCCTTGCTGATGGAGGC